>CAIGRH010228401.1:0-17825 GCA_903798295.1 Fraxinus nigra | reverse complement strand
TCAGTGTTGCATATAACACTTGCAGCTTTAATCCAATGCTTCTACTGGAAAATAAAGGGAGCCGAAAAGGTCAATATGGAAGAGGGAGCAGGATTTTCTGTACCAATGGCTCACCCTTTGGTTTGTTATCCTATTTTACGTGTTAATCTTTCAGATCTCCTTCTGATTAACTAGTTGACATGGTTATCAAACCATGGTATTGCAATTTTAGTACTTTATGCCAAGAATTTCTACTTGTAATAGGAGATGATGAATGTTTCTTTTCAAGATAGAAAAGAATGCATGTAAACATACTTGTATTTCTCTGCTTCACAAATAAGATCAAGAAAAGTAGTCCCAGATGGAGTAAAGTCAGTGACCAAACATATGTACTGGAACATAAATAAAATCAAGATTTGTCATTACAAAGACAAACCTGTAACTTACAGAATAAAGAGGTAAATGGTAATTGTAGTGTGTTAACAACATGGTTTAAAACTTGGACCATGCTATTTTGCCTGCCCCTTCCCCGGGCAAAGGGGAATAACCCTTAAAACTTTGTCTCATCTCCTTGTACAGGTTTATTGGGGTGAAATTTCCTTCAAACAAAAAAATCTCAAGCTCTTGTTCACAAGTTCGATTTCTTTTGCCAATTTAGTTGTGTTCAAACGATTTGTTTCGTTTATTCAACATTTATTTGTTACAATCAATGGCAAATATTTGTAATTATTTGATAAGTCTATATATGCCTACATAGCATTTTTATGCTACATATTTGCAACAAAATTGTAGTCTTAACTTCACATGGTTAACAAGTACTGGAACTCATATTCATAAGGTATCTTCTCAACAATGCCAGATGCTTTGCCACCATGAAGTCCCCGAAAACAATCCACGATCGATTTCCTCAAAGATCCCGAAGTAGGTAGCTGCTCGCACACCCATTCCATCAATGAGTCGACGTCTCTGGCGAAATCCTGCATGTTCCCAAGCAGCAGTTCAGGGAGTGCTATTCTTTTTGTGCTTGTCACCACTATTGAAGCTTGCAGGTACTCTAGCTTTGATCTTTCTAATTCACCTATGACACCTTCTGCTGTATATATTTTTACCTGCCCATGAAACATATACATACAATCAGCAAGCTCTGAAGATCTCAGTTAATAGAAGAAGAAAAAATTAAAATTTTGAAGTATTTTTATGTATATTACACCCACGAAATGTTTGGTACCAAGTACTAGACACGATATAGTATATATATTTGTCAGAACTTCTACTTTTTTTCTTCATTAATACTTCAACTACTGTGTGGAGAGTCTCACCATGAGCACCACTATTATATTGCATTCAACAATACAGTGTTAACCAATGTTTGACATATACACGAGATAAAAAATTTTAAGTCCAAATAGGATCGTGCATGCCAGATTGTGTGGCATGTTTGGTAAGGATAGTGGATGGTACGAGATAGTATTAAAGACGAAATATTCAGCATTATACTATTAAATCATGTTTAATATTGCGTACTAAACATGCAGTGTTTTTAGGTACAATATTGTGTAATTTTCTTTTCGAAATGGTTGAAACTCACTGCTGGTGAAGAACGTGTTCCACAGCACAAGGCAAAGATGATATTTGGATCTGGTGAATGAAGTCCATAAAGTTCACCAACTATAGCCTCTTTGTTATCCTTTTCTCCCTTCCCAGTAATCTAAGAAATGCATAAATTCCAACATTTAGACTCCATTTTGACTCAGGATTTTATGAAAACGGAAAATAAATACTGTAAGAATAAACTTCGGCAGCATTTTTCTTTACAACAAAATAATTCGCTATTAATCAAAATAAATGGCTTTCTATAAATATTTTGTACAATGAAATTCAGGATATATGAGCCTTAATATAAA
Organism: Fraxinus nigra; assembly: GCA_903798295.1. NCBI lineage: Eukaryota > Viridiplantae > Streptophyta > Magnoliopsida > Lamiales > Oleaceae > Fraxinus > Fraxinus nigra. The sequence continues at coordinate 15,942 of CAIGRH010228401.1, read as the reverse complement.
CCATTAAAATGTGATATACCTGTTTAAGCAGTGAAGGCTCAAGTTTTCTCAGGATAAAATGTTCAATTGCCTGAGCATTTACTATATTACCAGCAATATTCAGAGTCGCCTGAAATGAAACACAAGTTATATACAAGGCTATATGAACATCAAAAACCTTACTCTGTCACATTTTTTTTTTTTTTTGAATTTCTTAATTAAGAGATAAATGCATGATTTAATTATATAACTCGTAAGAATGGGACACAAAAAGAAGTGAGCGTGGCACTATATTGTTAATCTTCACATCTAAAGATTGAGCAGTCAGAGTGACCCCTTATGTATTCATTTAAAGTTTTTTTTCAACATCTATGAGTTGGGAAAGTTCCAAGTTCTCGATTAAATTAAAGAACTAGAAATAATAGTCTTCAGATATGCTTGTTAAATTCCATTTTACCTTGTTGATAAGTTTAAACAAGTTCTCAGGTGTAGAACTAGAAGGAATCCCATACTGAAGGAACCCCTGGAAACAAAAAATTACATTCACACATTTAAGTACATCAATAATCCACAAGTGTAAAATTTGTAGATAATAGAAAGGTAGCAAGAACAGTGTTAAAGTCCATGTACATGCATGATAGAAGCATTGTACATGTTGATCCAGAAAGCCAGCTTCTGCTGATGACTCAAGAATCTCAAGTCCACCTTCTGAAGACCATTCATTAACCCCCTGAATTTTCCAAAAAAAAACACATAGAAAATCATAAATAAGCAAATATATATATATACAAGCCCAATGGAATGAAATTTTTTCAAAAGTGAAAGTAAACTCATTGATAATGAGCTTGATTCTTACTTTAATTTCTGAAATAAAGCAATCGAGTTCGAATTTTGGATGCATTTTGGATCCATAGAACTCGATGTGAATCTAACCAAGTTTTTATAGGGGCCAATATCTCTTGTTATAGACTCTTCAGAATCAAAAATTCCATATGGATCTTGTTGTCTAGAGTCTTTCTGAAACGTGAGGCTTGTTTTAGAATTTAAGCTTGTCTCAGCACGAAAACTTAGAGAAAAGTTTGTGGACCGGGCTATTTGGCCTGATTTCTCTAATTCCATTGCTCTTGATGTTCGAAGTAGCCTTACAAAAATGAAGATCAAACATTTCATGATGTTCTCAGATAACTTGTTTGGTGGCCACTTGTGAATGCTTTGTTCTTCTGAATGAATTGGAGTAGACGTAACTGGGATGTCAAGGTTACGGTCTCTCTGAAATGGCATGAACAGTCATAATCTTAGAATCAAATAGTAGAAAAGTGAAAAACATGTAATCTTCTTATTTGCAAGTGGGTTATAATTTTTAGTTAAATAGGTGACAGTGAGAATGAATAAAATTATGTGGACGTACTTTGGGGGTTGGATTCCTCGTGTCTCGAAATGGAGAGGCAGGTTTAAGCATCCCACTTCTCTTCGATCCCTTTTCACGAAATATTCCAATTTCATCGTGAAAATTATTTTCCTTATGATCAGACAAACCTTTTGGATTTGTCGTTTTCTCATTTATTCTGAAGTCACTCAGATTATAATCTCCTTTTATAGCCTTGCTTATAAAATGTAGCCCCTTAGCCTCAAACATGGTTTTCTCATTGGAACGACGCCTGCTTGTGTTTTCATTGTTGTTTTTTGGAGTTCCATGCTGCTGCCATTGCTTGGAATTCGATTCCTTTTCATTTTTTACCTCAGATTGAAGCTGGCTAATTTGGCTTTCCAAACGCGCAATCTCATTTTCAACCATAGCTAGCTCAGCCAGTAGCTCTTTCATCTGTATATGAAAAAAAAATTAATTTCTTCAAGAAATGAATTTAAATTGAATAAGTTCCACCTTATTTTCATTAAGATAATTAATAAATATCTGACAGATCGGTATACACTGCTGAGATTTCTTATAATATGGTAATGTATAGATATAAATATAAAAGTGAATCATGAATATGAAATCTAGATTTCTTATTTTTGTACGTGTAAAGATTATGCCGGGCTGCAAGATGACCATGATTATAAGTATCCGTTATCGTGGTTTCTAGCTAATTATGTACTTACTTTCAATCTTTCAGTAAATTTAGCAATGAAACTAGAATCAAAATAAAGCGTAGAAATTAGTCTACATAGGAAACGTGAAACTTACTTTTGGTGGTAGGTAGTTTGGGATGCTGAGAGAAGAACCATCCTGTCGATTTTGAAGTTGCTGGAGAAATTCGTGCACCTTTTGTTCATGAGCCAGCATTTTATGAAGCACAGAAACCTTGATTGGGTAAAAAAATTTACATTTCAAATTAGTATCACTTTTTGTCAAAAGAAAAAACTGAACCCATCACCTATTCTTGTACTATAACGTACAAGTGAATCAAAGAAACCATGCAAAGAACTTAAATCAGAAAGATGCATAAAATCATGTCCATACCTCTCTTTCAAGCTCCTCTTTCTTTTGTTGTCCACTAAGCTTCTTTTTCTGAAAACCAAAGGTATGGTTAATGTTTTGAAACAAACAAGATACTAATTTATGTGATACCACTTGTTGAGAACTGAGTCAAATAGTAAAGACGAGAAAATAAGAGTAATGTAAAAAATATTGAATCACACAAGACCACAAGATTTATGTGGAAGAAGAGGAAAATTTCATATACCAAAAAACTAAAATTGTTTTACAAGATTTGATACTCTCAATCTAAATTAAAACAATTCTCTCAAGTTTCTAATTTATACAACAATAATCTAATTATCATGTTGAGTCTATGAAGAGTCTACACCTCATGAACTATTTATAGGAGTTCAATCTTGAAATTATGGATGAAGTAGAGCACAAAAAACGTGGTCAAAATTAACTGGAAACCTTTCCTTCCTGTTAGAGTGGGGCCGTGACGCCACCCTAACGCTACTATCGGTGCCTCAACTCCCAACGCCAACCTTGCTGGCCCCAAACAAGCTGCAAGCATCGTAGCGCCCATGCCATGGCACCTCGGCGCACTGTAGATTCTTCCTATTGCGGCTTTTGGAGTCGCGGAGCCCTAGCTCTATCTCTATGTTTCCAAAACACTTTTTCATCAATCTCAAAGTCTTTATCATTATCAAACTCTCAATTCATGATAAATTTGATATCTTGTTTATCCGAACTTCCAAACCATATTTATCAAGGCTTTCTCCATGAATTAAACTTCCAAATTACGTGGAATTTAAGTCACAAACATAACAAGATCCACCTTAACACAAATCCCATGACAAGGAATTAAGTCTCGCTCTTCAAGTAATTCTCCAACTCTTCTGTCATGCCCCTATCGGGCATACTCAACAATTATGAATTAAATCCAAACCCTACTTACCAGCAAAACTACTTTCGTCACCAACCTTGCTTGAATCATCCCGTTCATTAACAAATTCAGTTGAGTCACCAAACTTGCTCGAATCACAACGAGCAATATAATCGACAAGATCACAACTAGCTCCACCTGAGCTACTAAAAGAGTTCCCAATATAAGCGCTTGAATCACCACGAGCAACCCGATTACAACTAACTCTACTTGAGTTACTGCTTATCAAAGCATGAGCTGCAGCTGCTTCCACAGTGATCGTCGAACTTTCCAAAACATATAATTGAGACTTTCTCTACCCCTTTAACACAACCCTGATACCTTTGTTTAACTTTCATAACTCCACCTCCATCGGTATACCTATACTTTTTTGAATCAAGAGTACTCAGAGAGATAATACTTTTATTTAAACCTAGAACACGTCTCACTAAACCAAGTGTTGTGATAGTCCTATCAAATATATTGATTATGACCTTATCAATACCAGCTATTTCACAAAGCTCATTATTTCTCATCACTACAGAACCCCTTGTAACTGTTTTATACAAAGAAAACCAATCCCAGTTAGAATACATATGGAAAGTGCAAGTCATATCAAGAATTAAACTCTCATCAGGTTTGGAGTCACCATCAGAAATTACCAAAAGATCTTCATCACTGCACTCTTCTTATGCAAGACTGGCATCACTAGAATTACTTGGTTGTCTCTTTTGATCTGTAGAAGCAAACTTATTTCTGTTCTTCCATTTATAGCTCTCCTTCTTCATGTGCCTCTTATTGTTGCAATACAAACAGACTTTATCATTGTTGCTATCATTGACTCGGCCACTTCCATGACCACGTGTTTACCTTTCACGAATAACAAAACCATCTGCCAGGGTTTTAGATTCGACCAGATGATTCATCTTCTCATTGAAATGAAGTGCATCATATACCTCATCAATAGAGAGAGTATCTCAACTATAGATAACAGTGTATCTAAAAGTCACATATGAAGGCGACAATGAACATAACAATATATCGTACGTCACCAAATCAGCAACAATTTTCTTCAACACCAATAGATGATCTTCCCAAGATCTACATTCTATCAATCAATAAGAATACAAGTGCTGCTTCAAGTGTAACTTATTGGTCAAGTTTTTTGTCATACAAAACTACTCTAATTTCAACCACAAACCATTTGCACTTTTCTCCTTTGCCACGTCTTGGAAATTTTGATTAGAAAGACGAAGATGTATCTATGATCCGACTTTTCAATCCTCGTGTTGATTTTTCTCCACAATCATTGTTGCGGGTATTCTATTCACCCCAACAAAGTATCATCCAAGTCCAATTGAGCAAGCACTTCTCGCATTTTGATCTGCTACAAAGAAATTTTACTACTGTGATCCAAAAGCGGAATATCAAAAATCATACTTGTCATCCCTAAAACAATCAACCTTGTTCAAATCTCGCTTTAATAACCAATCTAGCTCTCCAAGAATTGTCAAAATATTGGCTCTGATACTACTTGTTAATAAACAAACAAGATACTGGAATTGCTCTGATACCACTTGTAAAGAATCGAGCCAAATAATAAAGATGAGAAAATAAAAACAATATAAAAAATATTGGATCACACAAGTACACAAGACTTATATGGAAGAAGAAGAGAATTTCATATACCAAGAAATCAAAATTGTTTTACAAGATTTGGTACAATCAATCTAAATCTAAACATTTTTTTTCAAGTTTTTAATATATACAGTAATGATTCAATTATTATGTTGAGTCAACAAAGAGCTTATACCTCGTGGAGTATTTATAGGAGTCCAAACTTAAAGTTATGGATGAAGTGGAGTACAAAAGATGCGGCCAAAATTAACTAGGAGACCTTTCCCTCCCACGGTGCCACCCCACCGGCGTCCCTACACTCGATGCAGACCTTACTAACCCCAAACAGACTACGGGCACCGCGGCACCCAGGCTTCGTCTTTGTATTTCCAAAACACTTCTTCATCAATTTCAAAGTCTTTATCTCAATCAAACTCTCAATCCATGATAAAATTTGATCCTTACATATCCGGATTTCTAAACCAAAATTATCTAAGCTTCCTATATGAACCAAACTTCCAAAACACATGGTATTTGGGTCACAAACATAACAGATCCATATCGGTTATAAGCATTTGTGCTACTCTGCTTAACAAGGTTGTCATTTTAAAACACAGTCAACCCTAAGACATTGTACATTTTACAGATAAGAGGAGAGATTTTATGAGCCTCGACCATACACCACAGAATTTAGGCTTTCTGTGATGGTTTTGCTATCAGGCTTGGAATTTTCTCAGAGTTTAAAAAAGAAGGTATTAACAAAGTTGGAATAAAACTTACAGTAATCTCTGTTGGAAGTAATGCTGAATCCGCCATGAAAGAAAATGATCCAAACCAAACCTTCAACCTGTGCCAGGGACTTGGGAGGACATTAAAACAGAATGATTATCATATTTTGGTTACACAAATGCTTGTATTTGAAGCAAATTATGGCAGCAGATTACTGTTAGAATAATAGTTTGATAAAGAAGATGAAAGGGAGCTTTCAGAAGCACAAGTAGTTTGGAATTGATACTGGCTAACCGCCACACTTCAGTTGTGACTTGTGAGTGGGACATCATGGGAGAAGGAGAATGAGGAGAAGGAGGAGGAATGCCCAAAAATTATAGGTTTGGCGTAGCTTGCACTTGCAGTTTTTTGTGAGGTGGGGTAGTATTAAGTGTCATTCCTTCCTTGAGAAGTATAAAACAGTTCTTTAATACTAATTATGCCTACAATTTAGCTACTGTTTACTAAAAATTGAATTTTCAATAGATTTTGAATAAAAAGTACGGTTAGAAAGTTGTGAATCTCATGAAATATATTGTTAAAATTAATTGTTGATTTTTACTTAGATTTTTAACTAAACGAAACAAGGGCTTAATTTTGTCTAACTTTAGTTTTCGGCTTCAATTTGTTCTAGATTTTTGACTAATTCGTCATCACAAAACTAACTTAGGATCGACTCAGTCCTCGAATTTATTTTATGGTTACATATTAATATTGGGCTGCAAACAAGTATGTGCCAGTTTATAAAACTGAAATTTTAATTTAAAATAGTCGAACATACTTTTATTTACGAGTTTCGTCAGATTCATAATCTACTATCAACTTATTATTTACAAATTTTGTATGATCTATGACTCTAAAAACATACCAGACTGATTCTAAGTATGTAATTGATTTTATAATAAATATGAAATTGTAAATGAAATATAATCATTCCTTTATCACCAAAGGCGTGAAGATTAAAGAAGTTTTTTTTTTTTATCTCAATAGAGTTTTCGACGTATATCCTAAAATGCTGAAATCAAGACTTAAATAAAAAGGTAAAGACTTTGCTAGTTGTACATTAAGGTATACATAACGGTGTACACCCTCCTCGCATGGGGGTGTGACCCACTTAAATAAAAAAATATTTTATACTAGTGGATCTCACTTCCATGTGAGGGGGGTGTAGACCTTTATATACATCTTTTGATGTACACGTAAAAAATTTCATATATGAATGCTTGTACTTACATCGACCTCGTCTCTTTCTCCTCTAATGAGATCATCATCGGATAAATAATTTTAGATACCAGACGTGACTTCCTCCATCACTAATTCGGTTATTGATCATTACAAAATATGTTAATTTTACTCTCTTTTTATTGCTAATTTCCTTTTGTAGCCTATCGAATAATTAATCTAGGCGAATTCTTGCCGAATTAGGCTTATACGAGTCCAAATCTATTGATTACATTTTTTTTTTCGTGGAAAATAACAGTTTTCCATCCAATTTCTACTTTGAAGTGTTTAATTGCTATTTTTTTCATGAAAAATATTTTCCAATTTTTAAAAATATGCCTAATTTTCCTTATTTTTAAGGAAAACATTTTCTTTGGGGTGTGTGTTTTTATTTTCCTCAAAATAAGGAAAATATTTTCTTCTTTATGATATATTTTTCATGTCAATCAAACAATTTAGTGATGGCAAAAAATAATTAATGACAAATTAAAAAAAAATTAGTTAACTGAATTTTTTTGAAAAAACAAATAAATAAATAAACGGGACAAGCTCGTGCCCCGCCCTGCCCCGTTTAAGGCGGGGCGGGGCGAGAGGCATGACAAGATGGTGGAGTGGTGGGAGGGTAGAGCGAGGGTATCCCGTCCCGTTACCATTTCTATCAAACATCCTCTTAATTTGTGTTATGTAAACTTTTAAGATGTGATACACGAAGAGAACATTGACTAATAAATAATGGATCAGCCAGAATATTTAAAGAGAAAGAGGACCTCTTTTCATTGGAATTCGTCATTAGCAAAAATATTCAATCACTACGAATTCTGATGTCAAATATTTTAATTATTTTAAGCATTATTGTGGGACTGTGGCTTCACCTCCTCAAGGGAAATGGTGGCCCATAAACTAACTTCTTTAGTTAAAGAAAATATATTGTAGACTTTGAATTTATTGTACCTTTTGCTATATCATGTGCAATTAGGGTTGGACAAAATCTTGAATCGGACCGAACTCGAATCGAGCAATTCGGTTTTGTTCTTGGGTTTAATACTCAAATGATTACGTCGATTATCGATTCTAAACCAAGAATCGAAGAACAAAATAAGTATCGAATCTCCATAATTTAAAAAAAAAAAAAAATTATGTTGAAGGAACTAAATTATTTTAATTTTTTAAAATAAATTTGTCAATTAACTAATAAAAAGACTAACCATAAATGCTCAACAGCTATTTTCCTTGTTTTTAGACGTTCCCCTCTCATAAGTCACGACTTTATCTTTGCTCCTCAAGATCCATATGGACCACACCATCGAATCCTATATTTTGTAAGCATTTCTATACCCCTTCTTCATTTTTAAACCCAATTCGTGGGTATATAAAGGCTAATTCAAGAATGCACAATACTCTTATTATATAGGTTCTCGAATGGAAGACAAAAAACAACCATGAGAGGATAGAAAATATGGACTTATTTTGTAAGAATTAAGATTGATCATATCATTGATTGGATGAATGTAGTGTTGTTATAAATGTTTTAAAAAATTAATTATGATACGGAATCGTACCTAACCGAGCTCGATAGTTAAATTTGGATCCAATGGTTCAATTTACTAAATACCCAAAAATTCTGATTTGATTCGATCATCTTTAGAACCGAACCGAATCGAACCATATTCAGGCCTATATACAATTCAAGTATCATACTATTTTAGGAAAAATAATTGTCAAAGATGAAAAGGGAAGAGAGTGGGGATTGGGGGTAAGAGGGAGGATTGAACATATTTTATTTTTCAGACCCTATCTTTTTCAGATGGAGAAGATGAGGACATTTTAGTCTTTTTCAGATGAATTTTCATTTTGTTTTCTTTTTTTATTTAATTATTACTTTTTTTAATTTAAAAATAAAGATAAACTGTCTTTTTAAAAATATATTCATAAGACAAAAAAAAATGATCAGGGACATGATCACTACTTTCGTCAAAGGTGAGGCTAAATTTGCAATTCACTATTTAAAAGAAAGTTGCAGTCCAGGGCCAAACTATTGCCATTTTGGACGAAAATTATCAAAAGGGTCTATTTTGTCAAGAATTCAAAAGTTTGGAATCATTCATTCACACCAAGATTTAAACGTTTTGACTAAAAACGTAAAACAAGCAGAGATTTGGGAGCATTTACGTCAATTTCCCTATTTATTATCTATAGCCTCAACTTTCACGTAGTTATATCTTTTTAATCATGATTAGCAAGTGTATTAGCAGTGTGACGTCATTATATCCAGCTCATCAAACTCCGACAAGATCAGCTGTAACGCCGCTCGGGGTGAGACTTTAAAGCACCGAAAAAGAAATTTGAGGAGTGCGAAACAGGAAAAGCTCGTGCAAATTGCAATTTATTAAATTGTGATTATTGAAATTTAAAAAATTGATTAGCAGAATATCTTGATAGAATTGTAGCCTAAATTATTGAAATTTGAAGTTCTAGGACCCTAAAAATTTGAATTAAAATTTATGCCCTATTTGAAATCTATTAATTTCTTATAATGTATTATAAAAAAAAGGATGAACCGCAACCTTGATGGCCTCCACCTACCCTGCTCTAAGCCTTGATGAAGGAGGTAAATCGCAGGTTATGTTTTCAAGGGTACATGGTGAAAGGCTACTTGTACACTTGCACTTACCCAAGGGCCAAATCCATATTTAAGGATTCGAACCCTTAACGCGGCAGCCTCAAGTAAAGTTGGAGTTTTTCCACCTTCCCCTTTTACTACTTGAAGATGTGTCATGGGGGCAACTTGTAATGNGCCCTATTTGAAATCTATTAATTTCTTATAATGTATTATAAAAAAAAGGATGAACCGCAACCTTGATGGCCTCCACCTACCCTGCTCTAAGCCTTGATGAAGGAGGTAAATCGCAGGTTATGTTTTCAAGGGTACATGGTGAAAGGCTACTTGTACACTTGCACTTACCCAAGGGCCAAATCCATATTTAAGGATTCGAACCCTTAACGCGGCAGCCTCAAGCAAAGTTGGAGTTTTTCCACCTTCCCCTTTTACTACTTGAAGATGTGTCATGGGGGCAACTTGTAATGTATTATAGAATAGTAGAATGATGGAGAAGGTGTGGTTAAAAAGTAAAGAAATGTTATTGATTTGTGTGTATAATATTTTATTGCGTAAATGTGTAATAGATAATGATACTGTAGCAAACAATTATAAAATCTTAAAGGATGACAGACAGGGATTTAAGTAAAGATTAACAATTAATTTTAAATAAACATTTTATAGAATTCATAATTTTTTAACCACATATTTCATCAATTTTTATCAAAAGTTATTAAAATTTGAATTTTATCTAAACCAAATACGAGATAAATAAAATTATGTGGGAACCAAGTAATTTTATCTAAGCCATTGTTTGATATCAATTTCTTTCCAAAATACATTTTTTTTTTCTCATCGGTTCAACCACATGTTCTTAAATAAAATAATATTATACGCAAATTCAAAATTTTTCTTTATTTTCAACCTCACATTTTACATCAATTTATTATGAGAAAATATATTTTACTTCTTGACTTTTTTAAACAATTTTTTTAATTGAAACAAACAATAGCTAGAAAAGGACAAACGGGGAGGAATCGCCATCTGTCTGCAGAAACACTAGGGAGTGTTAATCAGAGTGAGATTCCAATTCCATTGTCCGTTTTCTCATTTTTCATTGTACAAAAACTGTGACTCACCTCGTGATATGACACCCCACCCCACCCCGCCCCCCGTAATTCACGACATTTTCATTCTCGTTCTCAATTCAATTAATTTTGTATATAATCCTCTCTCTATTCTCAGCATTCACATTTTTCATTTGTCGCGTCACCAAAACGTTACATTTCTCACACATCGCTATCTGTTTATCTACTTTTATCTATATGTCAAATGGCTATGATGTGGAGAGGAGAATTGGTGATTCGATATTGATCGGAATTCGAGAATTCAAGGTAGGTTTTGTTCTTCATTGTTGAATTCTTGTGCTAAATTAAAATCTGTGGCGTAGATCGTCTCGTTTGTTTATGACGATTTTAGTGTTTTTCTGGTTGCTGTTTCATTTCCATTCTGAAACTTGATTTAATTGTTATATGCCGATACTATCATTAGCACATTGATCTAATGTCCGTACATGTGGAATGTGTGTGCGGTCGGAGATAGCATGTGATTTGTTTGTTTGTTTAATTAGGTTAAATTTAGTACTTTAACTTTTGATCTGTTGCTTTTTCCTTTGGCCGTTTTGGATTGAGTTTGAAACTGTTGTTTTAGCTCATAGCGCCATAGGATTGTATTTACTAGAGGTGGCCAGTATCATGGATTGGCACTTATGCTCGTGACATGGTTAATCATTGAGAGCAACGGAATAGTTAGTTAATCAATGAGATCAAAGGAACACTTAGCTATCCTCGGTTTCTACTTTTTAAGAATTTAATGGTCAAATTACTTTTCATAATTTGATTTGAATATTGGTGGAGAGGAATGCGATAAATAGTTGTGTGTGCATTCTTATTGGTGGGGCCTACTCGTGCGTGAAACTCTTCAATGAATTGTTTGGAGGCGTAACTGTTGCTTCATTGGTTGAATAAGGTTGTCTATGTTCAATTCACGATCATTCATTTTGGAAGAAAACTGAAGGTGGATTACCATGACATTGTTGGAACTGAGAAACTATTATGTTAATGTGAAACCTTTCCCTAGTTCAATGAAGACATGCTTTTCTTTCATATTTTGATATTTAATGTTATAGGATTTATTTTCATGAATCCGTCTCTAGGTCTTTTATTTAATCAACATATTGAAGAATTTAAGTGCATACTTGTGCCATTGTCATCACCATGATTCCCTGAACTTCACTAGACTTCCTAACATTTTCAGCAGTCACATGTACCGTGTGCCTACATTAACATTAATCACCTGGTATATATGTTTGTGTAGGTGGCCTTTTCATTGCAGTTATTTTCTCCGAAAATAAATTTCCTTGTTTTACAGAAAAGAAATTTAATAGTAGAAAGTGGATATATGCACTAAAAAGAATTGTGCATCCTCTTAAACTTAGATACACATGTGGCAAAAACTGCTTTCTAGTGATTTCCTTTAGCAGACTTGGAAGTTAGGATATTGTTGCTGTAATTTTGATGACTTTTCTCACTGGCCTGGTGTGATTTGGCATTTTCGTATTAATGACATTGCATACCATGCTAGTTGGAAAAGTTTGTAAAAAAAAAAATGTCAACTCTTATATGCTTGGAGTGCATTGGTCAACTTCTGATATGTGGCACTGCAGTGAATGCCTAATATTTCTCTTCGCTCAGGTGGAAGCTAGATACAATGCTTTTCCCAATACCAATCAAGTTTAATTTTTTCCATTATCATAATTCTCTCCATTCTTTGGCAGCTATGAGACTCAGTACTTGTTGAGTCAGGCATACTCCAATTTAGACCCTTGGTATTATAATGATTACGTACGAGCAAGATCCTGATGTTGTTCGATGGGGTCTCCAGCTATTCGACACTGATCCATATCCTAATTATGGATGCTGTGGTTCCATTTTGCAACAAAATACAGACTATTTTCCCGGGCACTACCTTAAAGAATATAACTGTGACACAGAATCTAGCAATGCCGAAAACCATGATCTCTCAGTAAACTGTCTACAGGAAGAACTATTACAACTTTCAGTTGCAGAACAATCTAAACCTTTCCTGGAGGGGGAAGACCAATCACAAACATCTTTGTATTCTCCAAATTGGTTTACTCAGTCACCGGGAAACTATAATTTTGGTATCGATAGTGTCACAAATTCCAGACAGATTATTTGATTTGTTAAATTGTATCATCATCTTGCCTACGTTTTGTTTATTTGCCATACAACTTGTAGGAAATGGGAATTTCCAAGAAGAGGCAACTGATTCGGAAGTATCTGCTTCATATTCTAGTCCAGGAGGAGAGTCATATTGTGGGGAGGAGTGGTCATATTCGCTAGACCTAATGGATGGGAATGCTTTGGATGGTGAATTAGGCAAAAGATTGAACCAGATGATTCCTATTCCCGTAAGTGTATCTTTGTCATTGGATATCAATGCCCCCCTTCTCATTAATTTCCCTAGGACATTTAAAACATGATTTTGATATGGTGTTGCATGTCAATTTGAAAGCTTTTAGTACATGAGATGCATTTTTTTTGCTCTAAGTTTTGAGATACACCTGTAACCTGTTGCACTCTACTACTATGCTTTCTTCTCCATGTTAGAGTTATTGTTGCTTTAGTATTATTATGTAATAGTTGATAACTTGCTTATCCTATCATTCTGAGTTTCATTAATGTTGATTTGGTTATTTCTTTGTCTCATTGCATGACTTGTCTGGTAAATTCTGCCACTGTTGTGTTTTATAGAATTATGAACAAGCACAAACAAAATTTATTCCATGAACAATCTCAAGCAAGAGAAGGAATGGACCGGAGGCAGCGACTACTCCTCATCGTAGAGGAGTTTCAGTCAAAGAAACCGAGAGAGGAGAGAGGATTTTCATAAGAGAGGGACAAATAGGTGGTTTCATTTTTGGATGTCTGGACTTTGTGTCCTGTATTCTGTAATAGAGATCAGTATATTAATTTTCTTTGAATGTGGCAAAAAAGCATTATTTTCATTGAATGTGGCAAAAAAGCATTATTAGGAATAATGCTTATCTTGTTGATGTTGTTGTATAGATAATTTCCTAAAGTACTGCAATTTGTGAATTTTATAATCAAGATTACACAAATCGCATTTATTCATACAGATTCATATATCATTATTGTAATGAGGACGCATTTCTGCTAGGCTTCCTAAATTATTACACCTGAATGCTAGTTAAATGTGAATGTGTGGTCACTTACTTTGTTGCCAAAATTTACAATTGGATGTTAATCTTCCTCCTCCTTTTTTTTTGTTTTTTTTGGCAGCATATTCCTAGAATTAATGGTGAAATACCCTCAATCGATAAAGCAACTTTAGATCATCAAAGGCTTCTGGACAGGTATTGGAATTCTGTTTCTTGACATGAAGAACACTTGAAGAAATGATTATCATAATTTTGGCAACTACTTGACAGATTTGTGGCAATGAACATGTAAACTTTTGACATACTCTTAGATTTGGGAAAAAAATGCCACTGAAGCTAATAGTTCTTGGAGAACTGCTGATTGTTCTCAATGACAGCCTATGATAGATGATATCTTTGCAATGCTTGTCTTCATTTGTTGGTTTTCATTTTCTATAAGAAAAGAGTAATGTATCACTTCTCTTAATTACATAGATTGCTGAATAGGTGGCATAAAATCTATTGATATTATATTTACAAACACTGACCCAATTATTGTTCTCTTTTGAAGATTACTGGTATATGAGCTGGTAGAATTTAAGGTTCGAGGCGACGGTAACTGCCAGGTTAATTTTTTTGTACTCTCTCTCTCGGCTATCAGTCGCATTATTATGTGATATCTTCTGTGGAAGCCTAGTCCCTAGATGGCAAGCAACTGTTTCTTTCCCTTTTCTACATTAAAGTGATTCCAGTCAAGGAAAGGTTTTAAAAAGATCTTTCCATTAGGGTGGATTAAAATTGTGAGTTCGCCATAATAGTAGTTGGTCTGGCATCAAAGTTTTCTCATTTTAGACTTCAAACGGAGCAGTGTCCTTAAGTTTCACTTTGCTGTCTTGCATCATCAATATTTCCCTGTAAATCCCCACCCTAAGGTCTTGACTGAAAAAATCATTCAGATCAGATGATTGACGATTTCTAAAATTTTTGTTGACCAAACATATCAAGAAAGTTAATCAAAATGATAGGACTGTACGTGTGCTTGCTGACTTCACAACTGAATATCTGAAAGAACTCAAGTTTTAGTCAAGCATGCCACGTACTTTCTCTTAGTTTCAAAAATTTAATGTGCTATTTGTATTGTCATGTTATTAACGTTGGTTGAAGACCTCATATAGCAAGAAAACTAGTAGAATTGGTTTCCTTATATTATTAGTATTTTCCATTTTAACTATGTTTCTGAAATTGGGGTTATACTCTCTTTATTTCTCTGTGTTTTCAGATATCTAACCAGAGATGTTGGCATAATGCGGGAAACTAGAGTATTGGGAACATTGTGTCATGAATGTATTTGTGTTTTCTGACTTTAGTCTAGAAAAGTCAACTTTCTAATGTTCAGTATTATTTACAAAAATAATGAATAGTTTTTGAAAAATATAAATAAAACTAAAGAATAGATAAGTAACATTGGACTAGTACCTTTTTACATATTGTGTTCAAAAGCTAGAAGTTCCACTTGCATGAGGCATTATGTTTTGATCATTATTCAGCAATCACTTGGCCTTGTTAACTTACTACGAATTCTGACTGGAAATAAATTTCTTTCCAGTTTAGAGCTTTATCAGATCAATTTTACCGTACTCCTGAGCATCACAAATTTGTGCGACAACAAGTTGTAAATCAGGTAGGCACTTCCCACGAGTGCATATTCTTCTTAAAATCATTGCTTAGTGTTGTTTTAATTGATATTATTTCTTGGCAACCATTTGGATTTCAGCTTAACTCTTGCCCAGAGATATACGAGGGATACGTACCAATGGCTTACGACCAATATTTGGAAAAAATGTCCAAGTATGTCTCTACTCTTCATTATCTTATGGTTACTGGTTGTCTATCTACTGTAATTTAAACATGATATGGATGGAAATTAGGAGTGGCGAATGGGGTGATCATGTCACTTTGCAGGCTGCTGCAGATTCGGTATGGTTTTCCTGTCTGCTTCAGCCTCGTTTCATGACTATGATAGTTTTCTCTACTTTTGTTTTTACCTGTTTTGCTCCTATGACTGAACCTTCAAATTATTTCCCAGTATTTTGCGGTCCATTTTTTTATTATGATACTTGTTACTTTTTCTGCTCTACATCGTGCATGATGATTGATGTCTATTATGCTTCTTC
>CAIGRH010228340.1:0-11491 GCA_903798295.1 Fraxinus nigra | reverse complement strand
AACTCATTTTTCATAAATATTGTGACTTTTAACGTAACATAATAATTAAAGAATTTGGGTATAGTGGTACCAGCTCTCAACAGATAAGGACGATAGCAAACTTTCAATGCGGTTGTGCGTTTACTTTAAATGGTGATGCGATCATTGTGAAAAAGGTTCCAAATGGGAATGATGCCAGCTCTACAACTAAAGCCAAATATATAGAACACATGCCCAATCTTTAGTCGAGGAATTCAGTAGTGAATTATAAGTGGTTCCTAGCATTGTAGCTCTAATAATGGTGTATTTTGACAACAATAGCGCAAGTGAAGGAATCTAGGTCCCATCAATGATATGAGTATGTATTGAGGCGCTACCATCTCATTATGAGATTGTAGAGAAGATAGAACACATGCCCAATGACCTCGAGAAGGTTAAACATGGAAAAAATAACCATCAAACCAAAAATTAAAATGTATAGATACAGGAAGATGAATTTGAGATCTAGGAATAGATCCAAGAGATTACTTAGATTCCTACATATCGTGGATCCGCTATCCAAGGAGAAACATAACTATCATGAAAACTCATCGAATGCATGAGTATTGAATCTAGTGCAAGTGGGGGTGATAATATTATGCTATAGTTCCAATTTTTGAGATGGGTTAATGAATTTATTATCAACGTCTTTGTATTGACAGATCTATCATTTAATCATATATATTCATTGATTTATTCTAATGGATTCGGAAGATCTAGTTATGGTAATTCGTTAATTGCAAGGTGTTGCAATCGTGGAATATAAATTATAAAGAACATAAATCTTAATTTGACTCTGGTTATTAATAATTACTAAACATGAATATCGTAATTACGATAAACTAGCATGTATCACTTAAAGTAGCTAATATCATAAACTAAAAATGTGAAGACATTTAAATGGATATATGGATGAATTGTTAGAAATATGAATCATTAAATGACCTACAACTGATATGTTTCATGGATAACCATCTTAGTGTTAACTAAAATTCAAAGTGTAATAGTGGAAATTTTTTTTGCATGCAACACGTGGTGAGGATTCATTGAACGATCGAGAAAAAAGAAAAAATAGACGAATTAGATGTTGCCATGACAACATATGCATTTACTTGTGGCTTTTTCCTCTTTTTTTTTGGTGTCTTTTTCTTTGACTTGAGATCATTTTAGAATCTTATATACATTTTTTTTTTTTTGGTGTTGAGAGTCGCTTTATCTAAAGTAATTAAAATGACATCATTTAGTGATAATGGTTTTAATATGGGCACCTTTTAATAATTCTAGAACGTCGAGGGACTAAAATGTAAATAAGTATTGAATTTCATATTATTTGAATCAAATAATTAAATATTGATAGAGAGAGAATTATCATCTCAATATTGGACTCATTTTGAAACTCATATTCAAGTTAGGAAAAAGATTTTTGAATATGTCAAACTTAACCTAAAAGCAATAAAAGAAAACTAATTAATTGAATATTGGAAATAGTTTATCACTTCAACTGGGGTCGGTAGGACTGGTTATGTTAATGGTTGAAAGGTTAGTATGTTATCAATTCCAAAATTTATAGCCATCATATATAGAGAAAGAAAAGTCCACACACACATAGAGAGAGAGGGAGAGGGAGACGTAACATTGATTTTCAATTCAACGTAAGATACTTCATGTGCGAGTGATTTTTTTAGGTAAACTTTCATTTATTTCAATGAAATATTATATGGATTCCTAATGGAACTTTAGGTTCTACCTAATGAAATATTTTAATTTTGTTATGAAAATTGCATGTATTTTATTAAGGATTGTCAAATACACACTCTTACAAAGTTATATATTTGTTCGAATCAATCGAATATATGGCAGAATGATGATGTGAACGACCAGGAGATTTAAAGACAATAATATCATTAAATTCTCTATTTTTTTAGTTGATTATTAAATTTGAAGTTATAGTTAGTCATAAACACGTTTTATCCTATAATTAAGTTATTATATTTCGTTGCTGTCATTATTTTTTTATAATTAATAAAAAAAATTATTGTTTGATAAGACTTTAGGATCTATAGAAATTGGAGTGTTAATCTAACCGTCTCGTTTGAAAGTTCCCCTCGAGGCAGGCACTTTCCGGTTTAGTAAGCATTTAAAATCCGGATATTGTGAGCAGACAAAGTCCCATTTGAAGGTCAAAATTCCTCGAAATTTCCTCCCCGTGTTCAGACCAACGCGTGAATATTGCTGAAACAACATAGTCAAATATCAATCAATAATTAAATAAAATACAATTGCACCTATATATATATACACACTATATGCTCTCTCCGGCCTAAAAAATAACAAAAACACAAATGGCCACCGCCGCCGCCACCACAAAAGCAATCCTTCCGCTTCACCACCACCCTACTGCCGCCACCAAAAATGGGCTCTCCATATCAATCCGTGCCTATAAAGAAGATTTCACACTCCAGAATAAAAAACCTTCCAACAAGGCAATTAAACTAGCTGAATCATTGTCAAACATGTTGTATCTACACATCGAAAGAAACCTCAGTCATCGTACATCGAACGTACCAAGAATTGAAGATAAGCATAATACTCCAACCATGTCTCCTAAGGAAGATATATCGAAAAAATGGCAAGAAATCCACGGTTCTAATGACTGGAATAATCTTCTTGATCCACTTCATCCTTGGCTTCGAAGAGAAATAGTCAAATATGGAGAATTTGCACAAGCAACCTACGATGCATTCGACTTCGATTCATTCTCGGAGTATTGCGGTAGCTGTCGGTACAATCGTCGAAAACTTTTCGAGAAATTAGGCCTTACGAAAAGTGGTTATAAGGTCACAAAATACATATACGCCATGTCACAAATAGATTTGCCTCGATGGTTAGAAAGATCAAGATTTGTCGATACATGGAGTAAAGATTCGAACTGGATGGGGTTCGTGGCCGTGAGCGACGATGAAGAAACACGTAGAATTGGACGACGTGACATAGTTGTGGCATGGCGTGGTACGGTTGCACCCTCGGAATGGTACGACAATATGCAGAGGAAACTAGAGGCAATTGGGCAAGGCGAAGCAAAAGTGGAACATGGGTTTCTTAGTATTTACTCATCAAAGAGTGAGTCCACTAGGTACAATAAGTCTAGTGCCTCAGAACAAGTCATGAGAGAACTTAAGAAATTAGTGAATTACTACAAGGGAAGAGGTGAAGAAGTTAGCCTAACAATCACGGGCCATAGTCTAGGTGGTGCACTGGCACTTCTCAATGCATACGAAGCTGCGAAAAACTTCCCCGGCATCCCAATCAACGTCATATCATTTGCAGCACCCCGAGTGGGCAACATTGCCTTCCGGGACGAACTTTATCAAATGGGCATTAAGACTTTACGCGTGACAATAAAACAGGACGTTGTCCCAAGAATGCCAGGCATAGTCTTCAACGAGAGTCTACAAAAGTTCGACGATTTCACAGGTACACTGGAGTGGGTATACACACACGTGGGAGTAGAATTAAAGCTTGATATAAGATCATCTCCATATCTAAAGAAAGGGTTGAATTTGGTGGGAATTCATATGCTCGAAACACATCTTCATTTAGTCGATGGATTTCTCGACAGCAAGACAGCGTTTAGATCAGATGCTAAAAGGGATGTTGTATTGGTGAATAAAGAATGTGACATGCTTGTGGATGAATTGAGAATTCCTCAAAATTGGTACCAAATGGAAAATAAGGGGCTTGAGCGTAATTCCCATGGTAGGTGGGTGAAACCTACTAGGGATCCGGAGGATATACCCTCGCCAATAGCTGAATCATACAATAATGTACTTGAAATGCAGGATAGTTATGGGCTTGAATCCTTGTTTAGTATTTGAACTTGGAATAGAAATGGAAATGTTAAATGACGTATTTTTATAGGTCTTAATTTCTTTTCGTTGTTAATACTATCATTCCTCGACATTTTTTCTAGCTTGTTTTCATGATAGAAAAAAAGGGTCGATTCCAACATTATTCCTTATTCCTGCGTAAGCGTAAATTTTGATATAACTAAAAAAATTTCAAAAAGAAAAGGTGAGGAATCTTGTTCAGAAAATGAGGTTTTGAGGCTTCAGCCCTTGCTCGAAGATTGTAAGAGGTAACATTTTATATTTTTCCCAGACCTAAAAACGTCTAAAAAGTGTAGCATGTCTGAATCTATTATAAAATTTTCAACTTGTACTGTAGTCCACTGGGAGACTAAATCCTCTNCTTGTTTTCATGATAGAAAAAAAGGGTCGATTCCAACATTATTCCTTATTCCTGCGTAAGCGTAAATTTTGATATAACTAAAAAAATTTCAAAAAGAAAAGGTGAGGAATCTTGTTCAGAAAATGAGGTTTTGAGGCTTCAGCCCTTGCTCGAAGATTGTAAGAGGTAACATTTTATATTTTTCCCAGACCTAAAAACGTCTAAAAAGTGTAGCATGTCTGAATCTATTATAAAATTTTCAACTTGTACTGTAGTCCACTGGGAGACTAAATCCTCTTCATAGCATTTCACGGCCCGCGTTACTGGGAAATATTAGCAAAGACGGAAAAAGACAGAGGGAGGGGGAGCAACATCTTATTCTCTTCGTGAGAATTTCCGGATCAGAGCAAAATCGCTAAAAATCTCACTTCAATGCATTTTTTTTTAAAAACAAAATCTCAGAAATATTCACGGTTGTAAAACTTGCGATTAAATTTAATATTAGATTTTTGGACATCTGTATTTTTGTTTTTATATCAGTTCATTGAATCTAATTATGCATAACAATTGAATAACATACAATTATCGATTAAGGATAAAGAAGAAAATTTGGCAAAGGAAAGTGCCGTGAGAATCTGACTAGTACCAAATTGAACATGGAATGAGCCTCACAGCTTGCCAACTTGGACTTGGTCCATTTTATTCCCAAAAATATTCACAAATTACGAACTTGGTCCAATTTATTTTCAAAGATCTTCTCTTGCTTTTATTCTCTCTCTAAAAGTAGCCAAAGCGGAAAGAAATTGTGATTTACCTCCTTTATTAAGGCTCAGGACATGACAGGTGGAGATCGTCAAGAATGCGGTTCACCCTTTATAAATAAATAGATACAAAATATGAGTCAAGGGTAGTACTTTCAAATTTCACAAAATATTTAAATAAAATATATTCTAACTTTTAGCAAGTGTTTATTATCAAACACTGCATTTTTTACTATCTATAAATAATTATAGATGTTTAATCATTTTCTAATTTCGAGTAAAATACATACAGATAACACATATATTATTTAAGTTCTGTTTGGTACCCTTTCATTTTCATTCTTCTACTCATTTTCAACAACACATTCTTCAATAAAATAATATTTTCCATCACATCAATAACTTTTCATTTTTTTTAACCACACATTATTCATCAATCTATTATTCCAGAATACATTCTTACAAAATAATGTTGATGAATATTATTCAGGAAATAATGTATTTTAAATAGTGATATGATGAGAAATGTGTGATTAAAAAGTAAGAAAAAATTATTGATGTGATGACAAATATTATTTTAGTGAAAAATGTATGGTTAAAAATGAGTTGAAATAATGTATTTTAAAAGAGCAAGTGTCATCTTTGCTACAATTTTTATTAGTAGCTTCGTTTGTATTATATCTTTCAGAGGTCCAAAAAAATAGGAAATCACAATATAAAATGTTTGAAGGATCCAAGAATTGAACGGCATGTTTGGTTGAGTTCTAAAAGCCAAGTAAATTTACTTAGCCCATGTTTGGTATATATTAAAATTTTCATTTTCATTTTCAACCACATATTCTTTAATAAAATAATATTTTTCATCACATCAATAACTTTCTCTTCTTTTTCAACCACACATTCTCCATCAATTTACTATTCCTAAATACATTCTTCTAAAATAATGTGGCTCAAACACACACGTAAATAAGAAAGTGTCAAAAATTAATTTTATTTAATTTAAGCCTAAGCAAAAATGCTATAAATGTTGGAAGCCACAAAATTTAGGTGTCGGCGTAACTCTACATGAATTGTTAAAAAGTAATGCTATTAAATAAACTAGTGTCCTCATAACGTGTTCACGACCAATCATTAAGCACCGTCCAATTGCTGGCAACCCCACCTTTATTTTGGGTAGCCTTGAAAAAAAAAATGATTTTGGTAGCACAGTCGAGCCAATTATTCAAATAATAATAATAATAATAAAACAATTTCTACAGAATAACACACATTATTATTGAGCAAAGATATATTTTTATTTCAATCAATGGGTTTCTTAAAGAAAATGCATAGATTTAAAAAATAATAATAAAAAAAAACCCAGAAATTCTCTTGCTTTTTAGGAGGGCCTTGCACTAGACCAAAGTTAACATGAAACGTTCTTGATGTTAGTAACGAGTTTATATGCTTTATTTTTTGTTGGTCATTGCTAAAGACCTGTTTGATTGTAACGAATTCCATAGAGAATGTCACATTCGAGGAAAATGAATTTCACTTTGACCGTTTGATTGCAACGTGGAAATGGAAATCGAATTTCAAGGTACATCCATTTTAAGCTGCATTTTTTTTATTTTCATGGAAAACGAATTCTTATGGTTTTGATGAATTTTTATTTTTTAACTAATATGGAATTTAAATTCCTTTTCACATTTATCTATCGAATGAATCCTTAGTGATTGTTTAGTAGGAAGTTTTATTAACTTTTTAACATTATAGTGGGAAATGTCATTCATGGGGCCGAACGGTCAGCCACATGACACAAAGATGGTCGGTATCCCGTCTATCCAATAAGTTACACATTTTACGGATCACGTCAATTCAATAATGGCGCACCACTCATAAATCAGTCACATGCATAATGTTCCTTGTTGCCAAATGTCACATCAAATCCAATTTTAAAATTAAGTCCTTTTTTCATTTTGATTTTTTCAAAAACGATTTTATGGAAAGTATATTTTTTCGAAAATGTGACGTCAAAATATATGAATAAATCATAAATCCAAGTACATAATTATTTTATTAAAAAATATTTCATTGAGAATTAGTTTAAGAAAAAATGATTATGAAAAATCAAAATCAAACAAGGACCAAATTTTCTTCATTTATCTGGCCGAGCATTGTCAAATCGGTGCGCACGTACGTACAATCTTCACGCCTTCATCAAATTAAACCCCCGTTTGGTCCCATTATTCCTCATTAAAATATAATTTATTTTTCTCTATCTTCTTATCAATCACGCATTGTCTAATAAAATAATATTACACATAAACCTTAAAATTTTTCCTTTTTTTTTAATCACATTTTCTCAAAAAAATTACTATTTCTCTCGTTATAGTGTGGAATGATGGAAGTCAAACGGATGCTAAAGTACTCCAGAATTAAAAATACACTATTTATTGGATGGTAGTTTACTACCGAAAGTGCTCATTTGCACGTTATTGGTAGGAGATCAAGTGGTCCAACCAAAAATATTACGACATGAATTAGCTGCAAATAAAAAAGTGGAAATTATATAGACTAAAGGTTCGTTTGATTGCTCATTGGAAAATTGGGTGGAAAGAAAACTAATTTCAGGAAAAATAATTGTCTAGAACTTATTTTTCCGAAAAATGTCAAATAGATGCGTTTGATTGATATAATTTTCTACCTAGAAAATGTTGAGATTTTCCATCTTTTGGTGTTTGAATGCCTTTGTTTTCTATGGAAAATCATGATTTATTTTTCCATCTTTAGCCGTTTGATAGGCTTTGTTTTCCATGGAATTTTTTTTTTCCAACTATTGGTGTTTGATAGCCATTTTCCAAGAAACCATGAACAAAAGATAATACAAAACAATGGTTTAAAATTGAAAGTCTAAAGAAAAATAATGTTTCACCCGAGTAAAATTCTTCAGCGTGGAATAAACTGCAAAAATATATCATTGTGCGCAATTTAGAATGTTTATCTTTCGAGGAACATGATTTTATATGCAATTAAAACAATCAAATTGTCACTAGATTGAGTAGAGATTCTTATGGAATTTTACCACTGAGTTGCTGCTAGAAATAATAACATCCTCGAGTTCGCTCCATGTCTCGGTTGCCTCTACAAATTTACCAGATGCAAGTTCTTGTTTAATTTGGTGAGCTAGACTATTTTTTGAAATCAATTTGTTAGCTAATAAAAAACTTTCTCAACTCTGCCACTACATAAATAGGACTGTTTTGGAGGTTCATTTGTATTAAAAATTTCTATCAACAATGTAATTAAATCATTTGTAGCTTCAACATCAGTTTTAACAAGCAGATTTTTATCATCATACTCCACAAAACTATAACTAGTCCCAACAGGGTTATCCTATTCAAAATATTTAAAAAAAAAAAAAAACTGCAAAAATATAAGTTGGCAGAGAATATGTATCGTGGAATAAAGTGTTGGACCTCATTAATTAACGAGGCAAGCACCAAGACAATTCTAAATCCATCAATCCAAAGCATACACAATACACATACATCAGCTGGGCTGCAAAATCCATCATCAAAATCTAACCATTTTCTAAAAATACCTCCAGCTCTTGGGAGACTATACCAAAAACTGTCAATCCAATATTTACAAAGCATTGCACCATAGTTTGTACGTGTGTGCATTACAAAAAAACATTCAAAAGACCACGTACGTGGATTAAGTTTTACAAATACATACAACTTCATACATACACCGTAAAATTTGAGCAATCTACGGTAGTGGAGGCGGATCACGACCAAGCTTGTAAAAAACTAAAGCACGCATGTATTTCTCGCTCGTCAGGTTCATAAATACCTTAGCTAAACCATCTTCGGATCGAAAGGCTTTATGACTTCCATTACGTCCTTCATGTCTAGGTTCATTGCCTCCAGCTTCTCTAGAATCAATTGCCAGTTCACATGATTCTGTATATCTAGCATAGCTTGCATTTCCATAGATTGAGCAATTTTTGTAGATAACTCGGCAATCCTCAACAGGGCGATAGTACTCTAATCCACCAATTGTTTACGTCGACGCTTGCCTTTTACCGTCCCCTCTTTGGCTATACTCTTATGAGCATTAACTGGGATATGATCCATCTCTACATTTTCCATATCCATCTCATTAACACTTCCATCAGTGACTACACGAAATAGATAACAACTTGTTAGGAAAAAAAATACACGAATCGAAACTTTAAAATGTATTATATACCATTCAATGGGGGAGAAATGGTCGAAACCAGACACTGTGCAATCTCCAGTGGTTGCATCATTGCCAAATATAGTCTCCATGACATCATATCTTGGACACAGTTTGGTCATCCACTTCCCGAATTTTGGCTTTCCCTACAATGTAAATGTTTTAGTGTACTGTTAATGTCTAATAATCGTATTTTTATTGTAAACTAAAAATTATTTTTTTATAGTAACAAATGAATTGTCGATCTGATATAGATCTCTCTCATTTGCTTCAATCTATCATTGATAGTTTATAGCACAAACTCTGCATGTAAAATGATGCTTCACAACTGAAATGCATGCCACATAAGAACAACATATAGAAAAAGAACATGGTATTAAATTTTTTTAGTAAATGTACCTTAATAAATTTGTCCCACGCAACTTGATCTGCTACAATGCGTCCGTTTCGAGATCCAACCCGAAACTGCTCATATTCAGCAACTATCACACTTCAGCGTGCTCCTTTTTAAGAGTCTTCAACATTGCCCTCACATTCTTATCGAAGACTCTGACCCGCATCCATTGAAAACCTTTTCCATTGCCTTAGAAACTTGAAATGAAGTAAAGCCGTTGGTAGTTCGTTTGTGCCCATCCAACACTTGTTCAACCAGTGAAGTGATCATTAGACCATCCATTTCGTCACTCCAATGTACTTGACGAGTCCTCGCATTAGGATCCACTTGCAGTCTACCCAAATCAACTTGATTTCCATCTCTAGGTTTTGTTGGTCTGGGAACTAGAAAAGGCCCTATAGAGCTTCATCGATTCTGTGCCATTGTTCACTGTCACGTGAAAATAACAAATAAAGGAGGCAATATGAGCATAACTATAATTTTGCAACAGCATAAAGTGCGTATCATCGATTGCCCCACACAATTCTAATACAGAAACAAAAGTTTTGTTACAGAAAGAAGCGTGATATCGAAGAAAAACTGTACGAATGTAAATATTACTACCTAACCTGAAAATATTGGAACCATGGCTTCACCTTATCCTTCTCGTACGGTGAGTTATGAACAGTGGCATTGTTCAAAACATCTTTGTACAATCCAAGGCAAGCCTGTACAACTCTATGGAAGTACTAACTCGCTGTTTTCCCAGATCTAAAGAACGTAAAACTGGCAGTTCAATTACGGTGGTCATGACCTACGGTGTTGAGAAATATAGCCAATTGTTCCTCTACTTTGACTAATCTATTGTCCATCAAACCATATGTTCGTAAACGAGAACATAATCTTTGAAATGGAGCTATCTTCATCCTAAGTAGATCATGACAATTCTATCACTAGTACCGAACATCCGTGTGAGTGTCATTTCTCTTTCAGTGTCTCAATTTCTACGTAGGGCTCTGGGGAGTTGTCAATTACGACGCTTGATTGAATTATATATTACAATTGCTTGTATGACCATAATCTAAAACAGACCCAATTGTTGTCGTTGGCGACGATTGGTTTGTTGAGGTATCCATGGCACTTACAATAACGTTCAAAAAGTGCCAACGTGATGTAAATACTTGTTTATCAAGAAATGAGAAACACCAAAAGCCTACAACATTGGATTAATTAATGCAAAAAAATGACAATGAAATTATAGTATCATGAAAATATGTACTTCTATTTCACTAAGACATAAAGCATCTAACCAATCCCACAACCGGAATCCTAAGTGAAGCTAGCAATATGAAATGTCAATGTAATACTAGTAATCACATTCATACATCCAATGGTGACAGGTTATTGACTGAATTTTTGAGGCAATTTAACATATAAGTTACTGCAACATGCATATTAATTCATGTATGTTGTTGGTCTATCTGAAGGTAAAGTTTATGTATGTTGTTAAAATACAAAGGATGTGTCTTAGCATGTCAGATTGTCTCCTAGGAGAGGATCTGCATTCCATTTTACACGAAATATACTCTTAACAAAACTACAAGAAATATAAAACAAACGTGAAAGAAACTATGCTGGGAGTTTTGCCTTTTTGAGAAGCATAGAAGAAAATATCATAATTAATATTTTCTAATTCATTAAAACTCTTTAAGCACTTCAAAATGAACTCATCAAGGATATTGTGATTGAAAGCAAGCCATACATGAAAGTTTAACCTCGAAATTGATATGTCAAAAATTGATGCAAAAGATTTAATTGGATCATCATGGAAAACCCATTGTGGATCATACAACAACTTGAAAAGTAGTTCATATAATCGAATCCAAGT
>CAIGRH010228333.1:0-14372 GCA_903798295.1 Fraxinus nigra | reverse complement strand
GGACACTGTGTTGGACACAGGCCCCGGCTTCAAAGACGCCAATTTTATTTTCTGCCAACTGCAATATTTTATTTTCTGTCCACTGCAATTTGTTTATTACATCTTCTAATTCAGTTAACTGTTCAAAGTTTACCTACAAACTAATGATCTCCATACCAATGATAATAGAGAGGAAGAAGCTCTCACACCTACTCAAGAACTGAGAATGTGGGTTATTCATGAATCCAAATCTCCTCACAATGTGGTCAAAGAATGAGATTGGGGTAACAGGATTCATCTTCCAGTGAAGAGTGGATAGCACCAAAAGTTCCATTCTTTGAATAGTCTTCGCCTCAAAGAAATACTTTGATTCTTCCACCTAAAACACCCCCAAACCCAATCATGAAACAAAAAGAAATCCCCAAAAATCTGTCATATAATTTCACTCGGGCATTTATACAAACACTTACGTTGCACCATACAGAAATTTATACATAAAGAAACTTACTTGAAGATCTAATAGAAGAGGCACCTGAGTTTCCTCCACCTTAGCAGCTATTGAAAGACGGGCCACAGTAGCTAATTGACCCATCCATGGCTTATCCTTCTGAAAGCAAAAGCTCATAACAAATCTATCATAATAATTAACAGCTAAAACAGTAGTCAAAGCAGTAAATCCATAGTGCCCAGTAACCTTTAGATTCCATTTAATAGCCTCCTTCCTAACAATTACTAAAGACCCAACTGAATTTATTTCCTCATAAATCAAGCGGCTCTGTTTTTCCTTATACAAAAGGTTCACAAGTTCATCATCTTCCCAGAAAATGTCATGTTCAAAGAAAGGCAAGGGCTTTTTATAAATCTCATGGAAATCATTAGTTTTAAGTTCTTGGAAGCCAAACCCAAGATTCAAATCCCAGTTAGTTATGCTCGTGAAGATAACCTCAACGTAGAGAGACATCTAAATATAAACACATTTTCTTACCATAGGATCTCCAAGAGATCCAAGCCCCAATCTTGAATGATAAGAAAATATGCATAAAAAGACCACTTGACCACAAATAGTTAATCGGATGTAGAAAAGATATTTTATTTTCTTGTGAAAATAGTAGAATACAATGGTAAATTTATAGAGCGTATAAATTGAAGCCTAATTACAATTATTACAAAATGACTATCTAAGTAAAACTTCCACAAATCTTCAACTCATGACATTGAATTGTGGACAAAGGGAGTAATACATGAAAGGCCACAAATAAATTATCATCAAAATGAGTATTAATCCCAACAGCTTCACAGATCTGGTAAAAGAAAAATCAGCAAAAAGCTTTAGTTGTCTTGGCCTAAAAAGAGGATAGCGTTAGGATTTTGACTTTGTCTTATCCGACTAGAATAATGTTGTATTGGTCTATCCCACATAAAGTAGGATTTGTAGTTTCGTGCTTGTAATAGGATGGTTCAAAATCCCACACTGGAATAGAAACTAAAAAGCCATCCTTGTCTTCCTTTATGAAGGTCTCTTCCCCAAGTATTTTAGTTATCCCAATTTTAAGATAGTTATTGGCTATCTTAGGTGTGAGAATTGCATATGCCTTTGTAGTCTTACCCACTACATACTACGTGATTTTCTCTTAGTATGTAAATCCTTGGTGTACGTAATAGAAGATTTTGGGTGTGGAAGATTTTACATGTCATAATTTTTCATATACTAAATTATCTTTATCTTCATCTTCGACGGCATGTAATTTTTCTCCAATTTTAGAGTGTTTCGTGTTTTTCTCCATCAATATTTTTGTCTCCACGGGCAAATTGAGGAATTGGTTCTCAATTCTCAATATTTAAAGACCAACACTTGTGTCTGGGATCAAACCAAATGCTAATATTTCTAATTCATTTCCAGAAATGTAGCACACCATAAATTTTAAGTGAAATTATGAGGTTCAACCCAAATTACACCTAGAGGTGGGGAATAGGTGATTATGCGGAATTAAAAAACTAATAATTAAATAGCAACAAGTCACATTTAATTATCTGGTTAATCAATCAATCCAATTTATCTATGTTGAACTTCTGCATTTATATGAAAACATTAAATAACTCACACGGAGAAAGCCCAAGAGTAAAAACTCCGGGCACTTTGCAATAAAAAATTCACTGTAAATAAATTTAAACTTATAGTCCATCAGACACAACTACCATTAGTACTTTTTGACCCTCTGATTGCAATTTCTACACCCTCTTGGATTGTGTGCCCCTACACCAACTCCCGGCTTCAATCTTCAAAGTCCTCTTGAATTGCGTGCTCTTACACCAACTCCCAACTTTATGAATTCATCTACCTCCTGTGGATCAACGAAAAACTCCGTATTTTCCAACAATAACTGGAACTTCAGTCACATTCCCTTGATCTTCAGAACTCCAACAGATGTTTAGGAAGTTGTTTGGTATTTGGATTAAGTGGATTTGATGTTTCACCACCAAGAACGAATCAAACTACGAAGTTTGAAGGCTATGGATGAATTTGATGAAGAAGATATAGAGCAATATGAGTTTTCTTAATGTTTAACCTTGAAAAAAATCGTTCAGAGGCGTGCTAGTATTTATACTGTAAGTTTATGGTTGAATGGGCATGACAAAAAGCCTTAAAATATGAAATAAAATTCTTCAGATAACACTGTCGATTGAGCTAGGGCTCGCGACAGGATGTCGCTTGAGCAAGGACAAGGCTGCGGGTAAGCGACGATGTTTCTATTTTTGCTACTCGAGCGAAGACATGGCGATGAGCTAGCGAAATTGAGGTACCATTTTTTTCTTCTTTTCATACTCGAACCCTAGAACCTATACAACTCAATTTATACAAATTGCACCTTACTCCTTGACTTTTACATCATATTAATTTCAATCATTTTTGTTCACAGACTTGTCAATTGCAATAAAATCTAACATTAAGCAAGAGCAAACTAAAATGATTTGGAACGGTTTGATCTCGTTATAGGTTTAATTTGTTTTTATTTTTCTCTCTCACAAACCTATACATCTGAATCAATTCATATTCCTCACCTTCCTTAAAAAAATGATAATTGAATTTTATGGGAGAAAACATATTTTTTCTCCTTACCAAACACCACTTGGGGCTAGTTGTGGGGTTTGGCTAGCACCTCTAATTGTAGATTATAAACCATTAAATGTGTACAGTGGGTAGTTGTGGGAGAGAAGGGGAATATACCTTACCATTTGGGTTTCGCCATTTTTTTGTTCCATGGACCCTCTGGTTTTAAATTGCATGGCTCGCCTTTAAAATATTTTCTTACATTTAAAATAAACACATAAGTTTGAGAGAATGAAAATTTAAGACTCCATATTTTGCAAATATAGCATATGTTAGGGTTCATAGAAAATTACGTATATTTCTTGTAGAAACTAAAATTTAAATTTAATCATGCATTCACGATTATAGCCCACTTATTATCTTGTAGAACTCGGTATTCTTTTCATTTTAAAGAACTTCTAATGCAAAGTGCACTATGTCATTATCATATGTAGACACCATTTTACCAAAAAGTCTTGTGTGTGTTTTCTATGAGATTATGTTTGCCAGACCTCGGGACCATGCTCCGTTTTTTGGGATTGGTTCATTATAAGATGTGAAAATGCTAATTTGATGTGAAAATGATACTCCAAAATCAGACTTCGAATTTTCACACCAAATTATAGTAATGAACAATGTTATATCAAATTTGTTAAAACAATATTCAATTTGTGTAATTTATACAATTTTAATTATTTTTCTTTCTGTCCTTTATTTTATATTACAATAAATTTTAATTCCTTTTGTATCCTTTTATGGCTTAATATTGAATTTTATTTATATTTTTTGATTTGATTATTATTTTTATTAACATTATAATAAATTGTAATCAAGTAATAAATAATAATTACAGAGTAAGTTAAATAAAATTATCATTAAAATTCAAAAGTAGAAATTTGATAATTACAAATTAAAAAAGAAATTAGCGCCACAACAATATAAATATTATTGAAAACTGAAATTTAAAGTAAAATATAAAATAAACTAAGACAGTAATTTAGTATTTTGGCAGATCATTTTCTAATTCCTGATGATCATCAAATACTGATCAAAAGGACTAGAGGTACTTTGCGATCTCTGACTTTGTCGTTGAGTTATTTTTTGCATATTTCTTGTATGTTCATTCGAAAAAAACTATATTTAAAAATCTGGAACATACTTGTACAGTTAAAATTGATTTGTGAAAATATTTTAACCATATTTAACTCTTTTTAAACTTCTAATTGTATCATATTGACCCCTAATATTCTCGAATTTTTATCGTGAGGTTCGACACAACTTTTGAGTATTTACACTTTAATCTCCAAACTTTAGATATTGCTCTTAATTTTCGCTTCTTTCTTTCAATTCCACTTCATTTCATCAAGTTTCACCTAATAACACATTACAAAATAAATTAAACTATAATTTCATTAGAAGAACGAAATGTCTATATTTTAGAGTCTGAATAAGTATTTAAAATACACGTATCATGTGCATTTACATTGACTTATTTTTGAAGAAACTATAAAACATTGACAATATATGATTACACTATTTGGAGGATATCGTCACTTCCCTTAAACAAGACATGGATGTCAAGCACATGGAGTGTATGAAAAAAAAAATATGGGGCAAAGGCCAAGCCATTTTCTCCAGAACAAATATCACAATTAAAAAATAACAAAAATAAACATTGGAGAAATGTAAAATTGGAGGAATGTATATTCGGCTTTTACAAGAACATAAAGAAATATTTAAAAATATTACTTTATTAACTTTTAAGGATAAATTTACCTATAGATGGAGTAAAAGGCATGAGTGCGCCAAGCAAAGGAAAGGAATTAGCATGATAGAGCTCTTCATGATCTTGAACTTGCTTTATTTTATGAATTATGACAAACTTATCAGCTTATTCTCAGTTATTATACAGGTTTTTATTTTACGTTGTCTAAAGTAGGTTAACATGTATTTGTGTTTTTTTTTTTTACCGTCTTTAATGACATTACCTAAATCAAAATGAGATTCCACCGGTGTAAAGTAAAGATTACGAGTATCATGAACTCAGATTTTAAAAAAATTTAAAAATTTATATAGATTTAGTTTTTACTTGTATCATTTATTTCTATTAGTTGAAGTTTTTATTCCTAAATTTTCTACACAGTTCGTTATCATTTACACTGGATTCATGAACGCCAATAAGGATGCTAACCAATTCTTCGATAATTCTAAGGCTCCTGTGATGTCCCAAATCAAGAAAATGTCGGTACTACCGAATCAACAATCATTGAGTCTAATGATGATTTGGAAGAAGCGATCTTTACAAAGAGACAAAAAAAAGGGGCAAAAGCTCGTTAGCCTACTTTTAAATGTTGAAAATACTTCACAAGAAAGAAGACAATTAAGAATGAAAACCGAATTACGAAAGCTTATTGTAATTAATGTGGAAATGACTTTACTTGAAACTAAAAATTGGCACTACCTAGTACGGCTGGCATTACAAAAAATGCCTTGTTCGTGTTGGGGATGTCAATAGATGACAGGCTCAACTTCAATTCGGTTCAGGCAAAGAGGACATTCTGGAGCAATTCTTACAAAATGAGTTTATAATCTAGACACAACGCGGGAAGGCATAAAAATGTTTGTAATCGATGTCGAGTTGTCTCTATTCACAATAAAATACGTGCACTTGATTCCCAGAAACATGTCTTCAATCCAGGTATAAAGCCAATAATAAATGTACACTTTGTAACGATACCATAATTTTATACAGTATTAGAAAAGCACAAATTATAGTCAATTTAAGAAATTATAGCGTCATTTCATTTTCTTCTGATTGTCGTCCAGGAAAAATCATAAAAGATGTATTGTTTCACAACCAATTATATTGGTAAGTTTTTGTTGAATTTCGACCCAAATCTCATCGGATATTTGTGGATTAGTTGAAGTGGGCTTTGAAAAGATCAAAATATGGACCAAGAAGTGATTTGGCCGTGTTCCCGTTAGATGTATGCCAAACTCCTACTCAAGCGCGCAAAACAGGGAGCGACGCCAGCTTGCCGCCGGCCTGCCACTCGAGCAGTGCCTCCATCGCTCGCTTCCCTCCAGTGTGGCGCTCAACCGAAGGTAGCATCCAGCCAACGATCTGTTTTGCATTTTGACACATTTTTTATGTCATTTCCATCTTTAGGACTATTGTTAGATTTTTGACATGTATCCTATATAGTTTGCTCTTCTTTACAAATTATAAAAAAAAAAAAAATAAGTAAGACAATATTGTAAACACAATATCCTTACATTCTTTCTCTTTATTATAGTGAATTCTCCTTTCATCTACCAATTTTTTGTGTCCTTGTGTTATGATATTTACTTCATATTATGTCATATAATCTCGTCCTTGATTCCTAACAAGTGGTATAAGAGTTTAAGATTTGATTTGTTCGAGGTTTGTTCTTGTGATGGCAACCATAAAATATGATATTCCGCTTTTAGATCATAACACTAGATTTTGGTACAGTACCATTTGGTCCACCTTTACTAGTTTACTTGTACCTTTTTGAATCAAGAGTACTAAATGAGATAATATTTTTCTTCAAATCTGGTGCATGTCTCACTTCATCAAGACCGTCCCATTAAACATTCCAATACCATCTTATAAGGTGCATTATTATCCATTACCACAACACCTTTTTAAACTTTTTCACATGTTGAAAATAAGGTCCCAGTTTTTTATATTGTAGGGTTCTACATAAACTTTGGATACCAATCAGCAGAAATTAGATACATTGGTGGACATTCAATTTTGGTACAGTACCATTTAAGGTTAGTTCAAGGTCTATGTTAAAGAATACATCTCAGTCGACTAAAGAAGTTATGGGTAATATCGCTTTGCTACCACCTCCAGCGGTGCCACAGTATTCAATTGCTAGAGAGAGACTCGGGAGATATATTAGGCATACACAAAGGTATGTGAAAGCTGATTTAGTTGCTTATACTTTAAATGTGGTTGAAGGTGTTGAGTTTAGCAAATAACCTTTTACAGAAGAAGTTTGTAGTGTTGATTATGTTACAGGGTGTGCTTTCGCCCTATTTGATGATTGTTGAGTTATTTTGTGATTTTGTTGCTCGTGCTAATAAGTCAAGCAATTTTGATACTTGAGGTAGTTCTAATGAGCACTGCTTAAATTCAATTGACATTCAATTATTGAGTTTATCCTAGCTGGATTTTGTGGAAGGGTGGAGGATTTTGTTCGTTGGAGAATTTGTGTGATGTTCTTTTTGAGGAGTTCAGTTTTATTCCTTATAGTAGAATTCGTCTCCGATGGAGAGTTTTGAGGTCGTGTTCATTGCATTGAAATTTGTGTCAAGGTTGAATTTGTTAAAGTTTGACCCCAAATTACATGGGTATTTATAGATTAGTTGAAGTGGGCCTTGAGGAGGTCAAAATATGCACCAAGAAGTGATTTAGCCACATTTCTGTTAGCTACGCATCAAGCGCCCGCTCGAGCACACAAAACAGAGAGTTGTCTGCCGCTTGCTTCCAACCAGGGTAGTGCTCAAGCGACGATAGCTTACGGCCTACAATCTGTTTCACGTTTTTTACGCTATTTTATGCTATTTCCATCATCAAGGTTTTGACTTGTATCCTATATATAGTTTGGCTCTTCTTCACAAATAAAATAAAATAACAATATTGTAAACACTATATCCTTGTATTCTTTTTCAATATTATAGTGAATTCTCCTTTCCTCTACCAATTTCTTATGTTCTCCTTGTGTTGATATCTTTATTTCATATTGTGTCATATAATATTGTCCTTAATTCCTAACGGTTTTGAATCATGCATAAAAAATCATTACATTTTAGGACATTCATTTTTCACATAATGCATTCAATATTTTAATGGGCGCTTAACAAGCAACCTTCAACAAGGTTGTAAAGGAGAATGTTGCAAGAGCATTTCTACACATGCATGGAAAAAGTCAAAATGGAAAATCAGGGTTAGATACAGGCATGGGCTCGATCAGACCACATCTCGTATCTACTCCTTCAAATGTCCACTTTGTTCTTAGGTTTTTTTAGATAAACCCTTGTACATTTGCATTGTAGCCTGTTTCCAAACTCATGGCTGGATCGACCACTGCCGAAAATAAGATATAAAGCATCGCGATGCCTAGCTACAAGAAGTTAGAGCTTTTTTTCTCTATTAAATTGAAATAAGTTTCATTAAAAATCAACATGCATAATTAATATTAATTTTTAAAGAAGTTAAAGCTTTTCTTCAAAACTCCAACTCTAGGCTGTCAAGCTTCACAATATATAGAAGGAAATATGGCATGCAGATACCATGCTGATTAGATTGCTGATATATTCTAAATTTGGTGTTCCAGGTTTTTATGTAAATGTCAATAACTAAGCTTTTAAAATAGGTGGATTTTTTTTATATAAAAGTGTAACTTCTCCATAGGAAAAAGGTATCCAAAAAATTAATATATTAATGACCAAAAATATATGTTGAAGAGGTCCACCGGTACCACGCATATTGATCTTGCCAAGTCTTTCGTGCTTTGAAGAAGGATTGTTCTTCAACACCTAATGCATTTTCAGTTTTCTTATGCCCAACTAAAAATAATACATTTTCATCTTAGAAGTCGTCAATTACTTGTTATTTCGATCTTTCTATCATCAACTTCTTGAATTATTTAATTAGTGAGATAACATTAGCTTAGAAATGATAACGATAAACAACCCAACAAACAAGGACGATTATTTTATGAAATAATGAAGTTTGACCCAACTAACACCTAGAGGAAGAGTGAATAGGTGTTTATGCAGAATTTAGATTTACCAATTAATAAAGGCAACAAGTCACAGTTATCAATTAATTTAGATGAATCCACATGCATAATTATCCTATGTTAAATTGCCACATTTAATAAATTATTGAAAAATAAATAACACTTGAAAATTATTGATGGAAAAACCCATAACTAGGTAAAAAACTCCGGGCTCAAGCCAATAAAAAATCACTATAAACGAATCAACTTACAATATTGTCATACTCGATTAACTCTAGTACTTTCTGACCTCTTGGCTGTAATCACCAAAACCCTCCTGGATTTCGTGGTCTTGCATCAACTCCCGGCCTTCTGAATTTGTGTATCTCTTGCGGATCAATGAGAGTTCCTCGTTCTCCAATAACCGTAACTCCAGTAACCTTCCTCGATCTTCAGAACTCTGTCTGATGTTATGGAAGTATGTGTTTTGGTGTTTGGTTTATGTGGAGTTGATGTTTTTCGATATTATGAAGAAATCAAAAATAAGGTTGAACTATTAGAATGACATGTTGAAAGTTATCTTTTGTTTCTCTCAATGTTCAACACGCCTTTTTTTTCCAATGGAGGAGCGGATATATATAGTGTAGAGGTTTTGGATAGTATGGACCGGATAAAAACCTTGAAAAATGCGAATTAGGCTTTCTCGGGATACACTGTCGCTCGAGTGACTGCTCAGCGACAAGCGAGCAATGGTGTATCACTTGATTGAGGTCCAGGCGACACGCGAACGACGCAACTTCTATTTTTACCACTCAAGCATCAGTTGGGCAATATGCTAGCGAAATTACGAAGACTCTTTTCTCCTAATTCCATACTCGAACCCTAGGACTTCTAACTCGCCTATACGACTTTTAAAAACTCTTTTTCAACAATAGTTTTGTCAAAAGATTGTCAACATCTTTAAAACCTAACAAACTTCTCATTTAGCATTCTGTGACAAATCAAATAGATTCAATGTGATCTACACAAAACCAACTAACTCAGCTGAATCTTGCTTTTCCTTTGTCCAACATGTTTTCTGTCAAAAAAAAAACTCAAATATCAAGTGTAAAAGCACGTGAAATAGCGACACGAATAAAAGCATGTAAGACAATTATTCATAAATTCAACAACATACTAGTTGAATTAAGATGTAATATTAATGTAAGCCAATACACCAAAATCAAACATTGATATCACTAAACATCAAAACTTAATATAGCTAAAACGAGAAAATATCATTTACACCCAAAAAAAAAAACGTTAAAAAAATATATTTAACTCAAATATCATATACATCCAAAAAAAATAATTTAAAACAAATCATGACATACTATGTTGATAAAAAAAAAAAATTAAATTAAATCATGCATACTAACTGCCTACTTTCCCTTTTTGTCACAAATGACAAATGTAAAAGCAATATCTAATAACTCAAAGATGTAGTTGATAGTATGCACAAGCATAATCAACGTTCAGTAAAATTTTCCACATACTCGATTCAAGTCTAAATTGAGTAAATTGTATAAGTGACTCGTGTGTTAAATGCTACAAATTCCTTGTGATCAAGACTTTTAACCTTGTATTTGTGAGAAAACTGTCAAATAAGTTTATTACCGAGTAATGAAGTCAAACCAATAATGCATATTAGGACTTACAAATAAAGATCATTTTTCATATAAAGCTCATTTTTTATGTATATTATTCTTTTCTCCCCTAACTTTGAGCATATATACATTTTTACACAATTTATATTTTTCTTTTTAAGCTCATCATATTTCTCTTCAATTTCTCACATTTTATGTGCAAGCTTTTCTCCATTAAACGACTAAGATAACTCATGTTACAAGTTTTGAGCCGATGACTCCAAGTCAGTTGACAATAGGGCATCAGGTTATGAGAATAGTATAAAATGAAACATTTTTTATTTTATTTAAAGAGATATACTCGAGTTCAGGTCTGCTAAATTAAGGTCAATCCATGTTCAAGGTCACCTTATCAATAGATTATGGCCATCTCAAATCTCATACATGCAGTCAAGACTTACTGACAAATCATAGAATGTGCTATAGTACATCAAGTAAACTCATATTTGGTCACAACATACATGTTCAAGTAAATCATATATCATGTTATAGTAAAGAATTTTCATCCAATTTTTTTATTTTTCAATTTTTTTTTCAAATTTTTTTTTATTAAAAAATCAACTTACCTAAAAAGTAAAATCAAACAAAAAAATGAGATTCATACAATAATGAATGAATCAATTAAAAAACATAAGTATGCATCAAAGTACATAATCAATTATGTATACAAACGTTTTTACCTTTAAGAGCCCCATGATCAATTTTAAAATTTTCCAAATCACTATTTTTCACCCAAACCAGCTAGTGGAAGACTTATTTCGAGTCAATTGTGTCAATAACTTGGTCAAATGATTCACTTGATTAGTGAGGAATCAATTCGACTTTCAAAATCCTAATTTCTATTTATATTCAAGAATTTATGACACATAGGCCTTGTGTGTCCCAGTGCACCACAACTGTGACAAGTGGAAATAAACATCGTTTCAAAACTATGTGATGGTTGATATTGGTTTATAGGTCGATTGGTCCTACGTTGTCTAGTAGGCCTCAGTCCTAAGACACTCTTGCCCTTGGGTCCAGGATTAGCAACATTTCTAAGTTTGTTGGTGGCTGGGACAAACGTGGTCTTGGACGCACTAGTAATATTGTTATCAGTTTGAACATATCCTAGACCCTATCTATTTTCAAATGGCTTGTTCATCCCTAATAGATTATCAAATTTCTGAGAACCACTCAATAAGGTATGAAGTTGAGTTTTGGATTTTTCTAGGTCACTTGTTAAGGCTTTAACCTTAGCTTTTAGGTTCTCATTGACAAGTCTCAACTCACTCAGATTATTGGTAGAATCCTGAAAGTCAACTTTGAGTTTCTCCCTCTCTATCTCAAGTTCATTAACCTTCTTCAATACGGCTTTATTGACATTCTTTATCTTAAGACTCTCATCACATAACTTTTGATGAGCCACACAAATCTCATCTTCATCTTCAAAATCTTCCTTAGTTTGCTCACCCATATCTACTTTCTCAACCTTCTCAATGTCCTTATGTGTAGACATCTTACTTTGACTATCTGAGCTAGACTTTTCATGAGTGAGAGTTGTATTCATAGCTTTACCCTTATTTTTCTTGCCTTTAGGGCACTCGCTTTTATAGTGACCAAAACATTGACACTTATAACGTCGCATAGATTTAGATCTCTTTCAAAATCACATCTATGTCTTTATTTAGTCTTCTTTTTATTTCTGAACATTTTTTTTTTTTTTGGAAAATCTTAACAAAGTAAGCTATTTCCTCATCATTAAGTAATTGCAAATCAGATGAATCATATTTTTCTTCCCTAACAGTGTTCAAGGCTATAGACTTGTTCTTCTTAAGTTGAGATATGGTGAGTTCATAGTTTGGAAAGATCTAATCAATTATTCAATCTTAACAGCATCTAGATCCTTGCTCTCATCGATAGCCATAACTTTAGGTATAAGTCTTTCAGTAATGATCTCAGGATTTTTCTGACAATCTTAGACTCAGAAATTCTCTCACATAAGTTTAAACTAGAGTTCACTATATCATTCAGCTTCGCATAAAATTTATCGAATGATTCATCATCCTTCATTTAATTTCTTCAAACCTAGTGGTTAATATCTACAGCTTAGAGTTCTTAACGGTTTTGGTTCCTTTATGTGTGGTCTCTAAATCATGATTTTACACATCGACGCTCTCCTAAATTCTTCAGTAGACACAGTTATAAACAAGGCATGAAGCCCTTTACTATTCTAGTTGCACTCAGCTAGTTCATCATTTGGTCCAAAGAGACGTGTTTGTGGGGGCAACTATACCTGAAACAATAAAGGAAGGGGCGATCCAACCATTTTGAACACTAACCCAGATCCACTCATTTAGAGACTTAGGAGTGCTCTCATTCTAATCTTCCAATATGAATAATTGCTTCCGTAAAAAAATGGAGGTACGAAAATAGACTGGCTCATCTAGATTAAATATAGGCCAGCAATCGAAATAAGGCTCTGATGCCACTTGAAATAACAAAGTTCGACCGAACTAACACCTAGAAGAGGGTGAATAAGTGTTTATGTGGAATTTAAATTTACCAATTAAAAAATGCAACAAGTTACGTTATTAATTTATCCAGATGAATCCACAAGCACAACTATCATATGTTGAATTATCGCAGTTAATAAATTACTGAAAAATAAATAACACTCGAAAATTGTTGACGGTGAAAACTCGTAATTGGGTAAGAACTCCAAGCCCAAGCAAGTAAAAATTCACTATAAACGAATCAATTTGCAGTACTATCAAACTCGACTAACTCTAGTATTTTCTGACCTATTAACTGTAATCATCAAAGCCCTCTTGGATTGCGTGCTCCTGCACCAACTCTCGACCTTCTAAATTCGTCTATTTCGTGTGGATCAATGAGAACTCCTCGTTCTCCAATAACCAGAACTCTAGACCTTCCTTGATCTTCAGAACTCTAACACATGTTATGGAAGTATGTGTTTTGGTGTTTGGTTTATGTGAAGTTGATGTTTTTCAATACTATGAAGAAATCAAATAGAATGTTATGCTGACCTATGGTTAATTTGAAACCTCGAAATTTTGATTATCAAAACAAATTGGTCTTACTTATTAACGAGTTGAATTCAAGTGATTATAGTTTTTCAACGCATACAAACGAAAATTGATCAATGGTCATCAAAAGATCAAAAGCTATCATCACAAATCAAACTCTTGAAGAAAGTCAAGATCAAAGCCACATTCAAGAAATTAAGAGTCAGACTTCGAAGCAATATCAAATACTTATTTTCATAGCTAAGAATGTGAATGTTCTAACGCCTTGATATATGGCATGAATGACAATAGCTCAAATCATTCCGTGCATTAAAAATAACATGGTGCATTAAAAATTGATTCGAATACGATGATTTGATCAAGCAAAAAAAGACTTTTAAAAATAACTTTTGGACATGTAAAGAAAATTTTATCTTGAAGATTTAGTGAAAAATGTTCTCTGAAAGACCATACTTTTCAAAACCCTCAAAGCAGAACAAACGACGTCAGAACGAGGACCACCAAAATGTCGGGGCGGTCAATCGGCCAAAACGGCAGTCTACCGAACTTCTCCAACGATCCAAAATTTGACAGTTCTGACTTCTAATTTTTTCTTGTACAAATGGTTATATTGGTCATCCAAAAATTGGCCGTCAACCGGATTGGTCATCCGGTTTGATAGAAAATTTAGCGTTTTTCACTTCTATAAATACAAACTCACTTGTCATTTATTACAACAACTTTAGAGCGGTCAATTGAAATTCTTTTGAGCTAAAATTGCATTGATTTCTTATCTTATTT
Organism: Fraxinus nigra; assembly: GCA_903798295.1. NCBI lineage: Eukaryota > Viridiplantae > Streptophyta > Magnoliopsida > Lamiales > Oleaceae > Fraxinus > Fraxinus nigra. The sequence continues at coordinate 58 of CAIGRH010228333.1, read as the reverse complement.
ATTATTATAAAATCATTGTTGTTTTGAAAAACTTTTGATCTCAACTTTGAAAATCATT
>CAIGRH010228291.1:0-13971 GCA_903798295.1 Fraxinus nigra | reverse complement strand
AATTACAGGATGTTTACAGTAGAGTTTTCACCATTTTCTTGTAGCATATGAAGTTTAAATTACAGGATGTTTACAGTAGAGTTTTCCCCATTTTCTTGGAGCGTATATGCTCTACATTACCAGACTGATTTTACCAAAATTATGCCAGATTAATACTTGTCAGCATTTCATTGATAGTTGAGCCAAAAACATTTTCCAACCATCCAATCACAATCTGTTAACTCATTTTGGCCATTTGATTATGGTAAAATCATCTGGCAAGTTTAAATTATAGAGAGCTTTAGTTTGGAGCATTTCATTCTGCACCAAATATTAAAATTTAGTGTTTTTTGTATGGCTTTTTCACTTTTTCGTTTTTTTTTAAAACTTTTATTTGCAAAAACCGAAAAATCTGATTTAAGTTTGCTTTTAATATTGTTTTAAAAACGGTGAAAATTATTGGGTCAGCAAAATTTTCTCTCAGATCTTTCAATTTTTTCTGCCATCTAGAAGGCAAGAGAGTTCAACATCCATGAAAATATTCTTTTATTATGAACTGTGAAGTTTAACGTTTTCGATTTCTCTTGAAAGAATGAAACTCAGCTCGTGTTTGGTGCATATTTTTTCGAATTAATTTCTTTGTAATTCATTTTTAATCATACATTCTCCTAATTAAATAATTTTTCTCATGAATTTATAATTTTTTTTACATTTTTTAATTATGCGTTCTCCAAAAAAAAAAAAAAAATAAAAAAATCATTTTTCACAAAATATATTTTTAAAAAATCTACAGACCTACTAGATAACTTTGACCACCATTAGATAATGATATTTATTTACAAATATTTAGCTCATATGTCATACCATTACTTTCAATTTTCAAACTAGTAGTTAAGCAAGCTATATAGAATAACCCCATTGTCAAACATCAATAAATGGGGATTATACAAAAGTAATTGACTTAAATAAAACCCTACCACTTGTTCCCTAAGTCTCTCTATGAAGCTCTAATATTAATAATCCAAAGGCTCGATAAGTTTTTTTTATATATATAATTGGTGGCACGTTGACCAAGCTACACGATAGTGTTGGACTGACGATCAGGCGTAGGAGTGTTTGCGGGTTCGATTCGAGTCATCTTGAATTGAGGCAAATTCGAATTGTCATCTTCATCATTGTATATATAAGCAAATCCACCATGCCTTGTCAAGTCCATTCCAGCCATTTCATCTCCACTTGAAATCCTTAGTAGATTCAATTTGTGTAATGCATAGAAAAGCGGAGCCATGGTGACCGTGACCCACCCAAAAATCACCAGAATTTGGATGATTTGGGCACCCAAAAGCTTCCCACCACCACCCATGAACAACCCGTATGGTCTACCGGGCCGTCCGGGGTAAACCTCGTTCACATACGCCTTTTTTGCGAATAATCCGGTGAATAATACACCCCACGCACCACATCCTCCGTGGAGTTGTGCTGCCTCTAGTGGATCGTCGTATTTCAATTTTTCAGCCAACATGTTGAAACCTATTAAAACCCAAGCTGCGATAAAACCACATACGATAGCTGCCCATGGTTCGACCACTGCACATCCTGAGGTAATTGCAGCAAACCCTCCCAATAAACCGTTACATACATCGGTTACAGTCCAATGGCCAACCAAAAGTCTCTTCCCAAACAACGTCGTTAGTGCAGCCGTGCTCCCGGCTAATGTCGTGGTGACAGCTGTCCTCCCGATCGCACTCCATTGGCCATAATAAGTCCCCTTAGTACCATATGACTTCGAGATTGTCAAAAAAGAACCAGGATTAAAACCATACCACCCAAACCATAGCAAGAAACTGCCCAAGACTACTAGCGAAGCACTATGGCCACGTAACGCCACGGACCGACCACCCCGATCGAACCGACCAATTCTCGGTCCTTCTATAAGAGCTCCCCATAGACCAGCAATGCCACCAACCATATGCACCACACCTGAACCAGCAAAATCGATGACACCGGACCCAAAAAGAAGGTTGTTATCGGATTTAGCCGCACTAGCCCAACCGTCCCCCGACCAGAACCAGTGTGACACTATTGGGTACACAAAGCCTGTCAAGAATGAGGAGTATATCAAGTATGCCACAAATTGTGTCCTTTCTGCTATGGACCCGCTAGTAATACCTGATACAAAATATAATTGATTAATAACAAAAATTTACTTAAAAAAAATCAAGTTAATCGACTTACTTTTAAGCTTAGCCAAACATATTTGCCTAGATTCAAATTTGACCATCACCCATAACTTGATATGTCATTAAAAAATTACTATGGCATGCCATATGTACACTTTGGTTTACAGCTTGGTTTTAACTCCATGTTGGCAGATTTGGATACATTGATTTTGAAAATACATTTTTTAATCAATTGTTGGATTTTTGACACATAAGAAGTGTCAACAAAAATGTACAAGTAGTGTTATTCCTTGTAATATTACCTGCAGCAGCGATGGCAAAAGCCCACTGATACAGAAAATAGCTGTAATCAAACAACGCCGAAGGAAATTCCTTGAGTCCGAAAAAATGATGGCCAATGAATCCATTCGATGGCGCACCAAATGCGAAAGCAAAACCAAAAAGGTAGTAGGAGAGGCCACCGGCGGCAGCATCAAGAACATTGGTCAACATAATGTTCATGGTATTCTTGGCACGCACAGAACCAGCACACAGCATAGCAAAACCTAGTTGCATGGCAAAAACCAAGTATGCAGAAAAGAGCAAGTATGTGTTGTCAATGGCATATGTGGCATCGGAGAGCCTGGTGGAAACCGCCGTGAAGTGGTTGCAAATGAAGTCTGCCGCCGCGGTGGCGTTTGGGCTGTTGCCTAGTAAAGGGAGGAGATCTGAGGCTGCACAGCTAAGGGAATCCATGGTTAAGATTTGAAAGAGGGGGAAATGAACAAGAGTTTGCTAGTGAATTTGTGTGTGTTTAGGGTTGGTTTTATAGATGCTTTGGCTTTAAGGACAACAAACTTATGTGTCAGTTTTGTTTACTTTAATGATTGTTACCCATTGTTTTCCATTTAAGTTATAATTTATTTTTCTATCGCACATTTTTTAATAAATGAAAACCCGCTTAATTATGATTGGCCAGCGTAAAGTCAACCAGCTTCAAGTTGTGGAGAGCCACCACAAAAATATAAAGCCAACTTGTGAGTACGTGTGTGTGAGAGATATAAGAGCGTGGGGGTAGGGGTTATGTTTATTGGATATAGTATTATTAGAGTGAGAAAAGCACACGTAAAATACAAAATCACATGTACCAATATAAATATTAGTGATTGAAAAGGGTTGTTTAGGTTATGAAATTTCATCTCTAGTTGGGGTTTCGATTCGAAGGTTAGAAAATGTGGTGCAANAAAACCCGCTTAATTATGATTGGCCAGCGTAAAGTCAACAAGCTTCAAGTTGTGGAGAGACACCACAAAAATATAAAGCCAACTTGTGAGTACGTGTGTGTGAGAGATATAAGAGCGTGGGGGTAGGGGTTATGTTTATTGGATATAGTATTATTAGAGTGAGAAAAGCACACGTAAAATACAAAATCACATGTACCAATATAAATATTAGTGATTGAAAAGGGTTGTTTAGGTTATGAAATTTCATCTCTAGTTGGGGTTTCGATTCGAAGGTTAGAAAATGTGGTGCAAGTTCATCTCTTTCAATAAGTTCAGTTTTAAGGGCAGGTAATCGAGGGTAGTGAGAGGTTGTTTTCGTATCAAGAGTGTGTTGGAAGTGCCCCTACTTTATTTATGGGATATTTGAATGAGTCTGTTGAAAAAAGAAATGCGTTCAAAATCTCATATACCAATATAAATATTGGTGATTCAAATGGAATTATCAAGAGTAATACCGTCATTTATCATCGACATAGTTAAATTGACGAAAATATTGAGAGTAATATCGTCGGTAATCATTGTCTGTGCTTTGATCGCTAGCCGTCGATAGCTAAAGAGCCTAAAGTTATTATATGTTTACTTTTTAATTTATTTTTTTATACTGTTACCGATGAAATAAAATATTTATATATCTAAATTATTATTTTACACTTTTATTTTGTTAAGGTCTATCTGTAATATTTATTCTTTTATTTTTATTATTTTATTAAATTAAGTTTTATTAACTATTATAAATAAAAAAATTAATTCTTATAGATTCTATTGGTACAACTATTTCGAATGAAAATTCTTAAAACTTCAATACGAGGTCTCATGTAATCGCTTCATTGATTTAGAGGTTAAGCTAGCTCTAATCCATATTTGGGTAAGAAGGTGAAATGTGTGCAAAAGTTAGGGAATTAAACTACTTGTACACTCTTTGTGTACATTAAGTTTGACATTCTAAGATATGTCAAAATTTATGTCATTGATTGTTTAAAGTGTTTTTAAAATCAATGAATAAGAAGTCGTCATCTTACAACAATATCAAATTTGATGTATACGTAGCAAAACTGAAAGATACGAGTGTAGGTGAACCTCCGATATTCTAAAAAAATTAATTCTTATAGATTCTATTGGTACAACTATTTCGAATGAAAATTCTTAAAACTTCAATACGAGGTCTCATGTAATCGCCTCATTGATTTAGAGGTTAAGCTAGCTCTAATCCATATTTGGGTAAGAAGGTGAAATGTGTGCAAAAGTTAGGGAATTAAACTACTTGTATACTCTTTGTGTACATTAAGTTTGACATTCTAAGATATGTCAAAATTTATGTCATTGATTGTTTAAAGTGTTTTTAAAATCAATGAATAAGAAGTTGTCATCTTACAACAATATCAAATTTGATGTATACGTAACAAAACTGAAAGATACAAGTGTAGGTGAACCTCCGATATTCAATTCTAACCCAAAATTTTCCTTTGCCCAAAATGTAAAGAATAATTGGCAGGTCTTGAATTGATTATGAATTAAACCTAACTCAATTACACAATAAAAGTGGAACCCTACATAATAGATTAGGTGTAATTAAGCGTCTGTTCGAGTCTCATTTTCTGTGTAGAATGCATTTTGAAATAATAGATTATTAGAAAATATATTTTTAAAAATGAAGGAAAATTTTTTGGGTTGTGTGTAATATTATTTTATTGTATAATGTGTGGTTAAAAAGAATATACAGAGAAAAATCTATTTTAAAAAAAAAAATGAGAATCAAATAAGGTCTAAATGTATTTATATATTTCTCAGCTTTGCAATGCCGTGCAGAGGTGGAGAGAGGTACAGCCATAGGATTTAGCTCAGAGCTGTCCTAAGCTCATTTAATTTTTTGTAGGTAAAAGTAAATTCTTTAGTGAATTTTTATCTATATATTAGTAGAGTGCAAATTCTTTTTTATCGACTGGATCATCCCTTGTGTTGTGATTCTGTGAAGCTCAAACTTGAATAGCTCACAAGGATTCCTGAAGTTAAATAATATACTTTATGATAGTGATTTCTTGATTTATTTAATAAATAGTGACTTATACATAATTTGTATATTATTTTGGCATATATACTTGCATCAGCGATGATTTAAGCAAGATAAATTATGAATTTATAAGTATGTCAAGTTGTAGTTTTGATAGTGAGGCATATAGAAGTCTTCAAATCTCTTAATTAAATAAAGGGATAATTGCAGCAGTGGTCTCAAATTACCTATCACTTTTTGTAGACTTTACCTTAATATTTACTTTGTGTCACCCACAATCCAAAACCTTTCAAAAATTAGCACATGAGGTCCAAATGGATGATTTCTGTTAATTTGACAATTATTTGACCCATAAACTGACTTTGACCAATTTAAAAAAGGACAAATAGTAAATTTGGATTAAAATTTGAAAACTAAAAATTAGAACCATGTTCATCTTCTCCTTCCCACACCTTCACCTCTGCCGCCCTCCTCCATCGACTTTGCTGCCTTTCTCACCAACGTCTCCTCCTTAATTCTTCCCTCCTCTTCCTCACACTCCAACAAACCCATTTCCCGTAAACACATCACCGTAATCATCTTTGTTGCCCTCTTCTCCACTTTCCATCTTCTCTTCCTCTATCGGCATCACCTCCCAATAAAACAAACAACCTCCGTCTAGTCCCTCGTTACTAGCCCCTCTGACACCATCTCTACTTGTCCTCTTAGACTTCATCGTTGACACCACCTACACAGAATAAAACAAGCCAATAACGCACAATATTTACAGTTAATTTCCTAGTGGATGTTAGACAAAAACTTGTACAATTGATTTATAATTTTGTAATATACATATTACAATGGTAAAGCTGGTGACGACGACTGCATTTTACCCTTTGTCATGAACATTACAAGTTTGGAATACGCTAATGAACTAGCTCGCCTTCTTCTTTCAGATCCTCGAGGCACCCTTCATGCCCTTTCTTATGTTGGCCTACGCCATAACTTGTTGAAGTTACCAGAAAAAACTGACCTGGACATAAGCTGGGAGTGAGTTAGATTAGTTTCTGTTATTATACAACTGTAATAGAAGCAGCATTTCTCATTTCCTATTTAAAGACCACACGACGTACAATTCACGTTGGTTATCAATACACAGAGTTTTCATATTCATCTCTTCCAAATTCTCTCAATCTAAATTCTTGCTTCTGCATACTTGATTTCAAGATGGTATCAGAGCATAATGATGATTCTACTTCGGCACCCGATTTATCAATTTTTGATCCTCCTATTTCGATTCTTACATCTGCAGCAAGAAGAGAGGATGTTCTCAGTCCATATTTGTTGCATCATAGAGATAGTCCTAGTGCCTTGATTATCTCCCAACGGCTGGATGAAGACAACTATGCCTCATGGAGTTGAACTATTGAGATGGCTTTCAGTACCAAAAACAAGTTTTGTTTCATTGATGGGTCTCTGAGCAGACCTAATGAGGATGATTCAGTCTTTCCAGCTTGGAAGATGTGCAATCATATGATTATTTCATGGCTTTTGAACTCCATTTCTAAAGAACTTGCTGCTAGTGTTCTTTAGTTCGATATTGCTGCTGGTATTTGGTCTGATCTTAAATAGAGGTTTTCAAAAACTAATGGACCTCGCATCTTTCAACTGAGGATGGCAATTGCTTTTCTAACACAAGATCGGTGTTCATTGAGTGCCTAGTTCACCAAACTGAAGACACTTTGTGATGAGGTTGGATGCTATAGACTTGTTCCAGCCTCCATAGTGAAGTTTCAGCAGGAGGAGTATGTCATGCAGTTCTTAATGGGCATAAAGGAGAGTTACTCTCAAATCCGAGGTTAGATACTACTAATTGATCCATTACCAGCAATTAACAAGTCTTCTCTCTAGTTATACAAGAGAAGAAGTAGAGAGAAATGATTGTTGGCATCATACATAATCTAGATTTTGTTGCCATAGTGAAGTTTCAGCAGGAGGAGTATGTCATGCAGTTCTTAATGGGCATAAAGGAGAGTTACTCTCAAATCCGAGGTTAGATACTACTAATTGATCCATTACCAGCAATTAACAAGTCTTCTCTCTAGTTATACAAGAGAAGAAGTAGAGAGAAATGATTGTTGGCATCATACATAATCTAGATTTTGTTGCCATAGTGAAGTTTCAGCAGGAGGAGTATGTCATGCAGTTCTTAATGGGCCTAAAGGAAAGTTACTCTCAAATCCGAGGTTAGATACTACTAATTGATCCATTACCAGCAATTAACGAAGTCTTCTCTCTAGTTATACAAGAGAAAAAGTAGAGAGAAATGATTGTTGGCATCATACACAATCTAGATTCTGTTGCTATGGTTGCTAAGAATCTCAATAGAAATCTTGCACAAGCTGTTAATGGAGGACAAAACATTGGGGATGAGCGTCTTCAGTGCAGCCATTGAGATCTTCTTGGCCACAAAATTGACAAATACTACAAGGTGCACATGTATCCAATAGGATACAAGTTCAAGAACAAGAATCCTGTGGTACATGGAGTTGCAAATCAAGTGGAATCTGCTCCTGATGTCACTATTGACCTTGCACAGTTCTCCTTCACCAAGAATCAGTATAAACAGCTACTACTTTTGATTCAAACTACTAGTGAAATGTCTTTGACATTCACAGGTACTCATGCTACCAATTTTTAGAACGCAAGCTCCTCTGGACCACAGGAGCATGCCTTAGCAAACTTAGTAGGTATATCATGTTTTTTACCCTACACTGCATCACTATTTTGTCAGTGTTTCTCATGTGAGTCATCATCTTAGTCATATAAATGTCTTGAAACTTCGAGTGCTTAGATACCGGTGCTACAGATCATATGGTATGTTCAGTCCATTTGCTCATTGAAATCACAACCACAATTTCACTATTTGTTAAGCTTCCAAATGGTACTTTACCAGAGGTTACACATGTTGGTTCTGTTAGATTTTCAGACTCCATTGCTCTAAAGAATGTTTTGTGTGTGCTGTCTTTTGCTTTCAATCTAGTTTCAATCAGTTACTTGCTTAAGACAGTTAGATGTGCTCTCATCTTATTGTCTGGTGTGTGCTTTATACATGACCTACGCTCATGGACGGCGATTGGTCTGGTTAAAGAGAGCAATGGCATGTTCTAGACATTGAATATCACTTCTACGCAACCTAAACATTTTGCTAATTCTGTAATATCCAAAGTTTCTCATTTGTGGCATTTTAGGTTAGGTCATCCATCTTAACAGTGTCTACAAATGCTGCAACCTATTATTTCAGATTTGAATGTAAACATTACACATTTGTGTGATGTTTACCCTATGGCTAAACTGCACAGATTACCTTATGTTTCTAGTGAAATAAAGAGCTCTGCTTCATTTGATCTAATATATGTTGATGTATGGGGTCATTTCTCTACTATTGCTTTTGATGGTTCTAAGTACTTTCTAACTCTTGTTGATGATTTTACTCGATGTACATGGCCTTTCTTGCTAAGTTTTAAAATTCAAACACAATCTATTATTCCAACTTTCTTTGCTTTAGTTGAGACACAATTCAATCTCAAGATAAAGTGTATTCGTTCTGATAATGGTTCATAATCTCACCTTAGAGATTTTTTTACATCTAGGGTGTTATATATCAAAAGACCACCCCAACAGAATGGGATAGCCGAAAGAAAGCATCAACATCTATTAAACATTGCTAGCGCTATTCTTTTTCAAGCTAGTTTACCTCTTGGTTTCTGGGGTGAATGTATACAAACTACCACTTACATCATCAATAGACTTCCCACTCCTTCACTTCATGGAGAATCCTCCTTTGAAGCTCTCTTCTCTAAAAAACCAGATTACACTCATCTCAGATCTTCAAACTTAAATTGTTTTCATTTCAAGGAATGTTATTTTTTATGAAAACATCTTCCCCTACAAACATATTCCTCTAGATTATAATAATCCATTTGTTTTACCTAATCTTGTTCTAGGCTCTTCCTTTCCCATTTTTCCCTCCCATGTGTCTCCTATGTCTAAATATCTTTCACCGTATCACCAAAATATTCATATTCCTCCACCAGAAAATCATACATTTTCACAAGACATAAACTCTCCTTTGAGAAGATCCACAAGAACTAAACAGACCCTCTTATCTTCAGCATTATCATTGTCATTTGGTTTAAATCTCTCTTACCTGATTTGACCACTCTGCAAGCAAGCTCTCTTCAAGCTCAAACTCTTGCTATGATATCCAGAATTATCTTGCTTATAACAAGCTTTCATCTTCCCATCGAGCATATGCTTTGAATATCACCAAAATGATTGAGCCTTTGACCATGCTGTCAAGGATCCTAACTGGTGTGATGCAATGACTAAGGAAATTAAGGCATTTGAGAGGATAATAACACATGGACAATCACTCATTTTCCTCCTGGTAAAGTTCCCATTGATTGTAAATGGGTGTTCAAAGTGAAATTGAAAGTTGATGAGTGTCTCAGAAAGGTATAAAGCCAGATTAGTGGCTAAGGATTATACTCAAAAGAAAAGTTTTGATTTTCTTTAAACTTTTTCTCCTGTGGTGAAGCTTACCTCTACGAGAGCTTTTTTGGTTGTAGCTGCTGCTGCTAAGGATTGGAATTTCCTACAATTGGATGTCAACAATGCTTTTTTACATGGTGATCTAGACGAGGAAATTTACATGAGAATTCCTCTTGGTTTTGACAACGAAGGGGGCAATATGGTGTGCATGCTCAATAAGTCTTTATACGACATAAAACAAGCCTCCAGACAATGGTTCACTAAGTTATCAGACTTTCTATTTGCAAGAATGTTTTGCACAATCCAAATCTGATTATACCCTATTTACTATAAACAAAAGGGCTATTTCATTGCTATACTAGTATATTTAGATGATATTGTCTTGGCATGAGATGATTTACAAGGCATGAATGATTTGAATGCTTCTCTTGATATGCAATTCAAGATAAAGGATCTAGGAACATTGAAGTATTTCCCAGGACTGGAGGTGGCTCGATCTAAGAAAGGAATTTATGTGTCAAAGAAAATTTGTCATCGATATTTTAGAAGATGAGTGGTGCCAAACCATCAAACACACCAATGGAGCAGAATGTTAAGCTAGATAGAGAGAGTGGAGAGTTATTATAGGATGCATTACTTTGTAGGAGGTTAGTGGGACGGTTACTGTACTTAACCATCACTAGGCCTCCTATGAGTTATGTGGTTCAAGTGTTAAGCCAATTTATAAACCAACCAAGGGAACCTCACTTGGATGTAGCTTATAGCTTATATGATGTACTAAGGTACATCAAGAGCACACCAGTTCAATGGATTTTCTTCCCTAAAGATAATGATCTACGATTGAAGATTTTTTTAGATTCAGATTTGGCTAGTTGCCTGATTCAAGGAGGTCCATAACTGGATATTACACTTTCTTAGGAGTTGCTCTAATATTCTGGAAATCTAAGAAGCAAAATACAATTTCTATATCTTCAGCGGAAGCTAAATATCATGCAATGGCATCTACTATGTGTAAAATACAATGGATTTTATACCTGCTAACTGACATGGGGATTAAACTTGAGAAGCTTGCATTGTTATATTGCGATAATCAAGCTGCATTACACATTGCTATCAATCATGTATTTAACGAGAGAACAAAACATGTAGAGTTAGATTGTCATTTAGTAAGGGATAAGGTTAAGGCTCGAATTTTGCACACTATGCATATCTCTTCAAACAATCAACTAGCAGACATTCTAACGAAACTAGTGGCAATACCTTTGTTTCATTCTCTGTTGTCCAAAATGAATGTGTGCAACATATACACTCCATCGTGAAGGGGGCTATTGAAGTTACCAGAAGAAGCTGACCTGGACATGAGCTAGTGAGTTAGTTAGATTAGTTTTTGTTATTATACAGCTGTAAACAATTGTAATTGAAGTTGCATTTTTCATTTCCTATTTAAAGACCATCTGATGTACAATTCACGTTGATTATCAATACACTCAGTTTTCTTATTCATCTCTTTTCTAAATTCTCTCAATCTAAATTCTTGCATCCGCAAACTTGATTTCAAGATAACTCATTCCACTCTTCGACTCCTCAAGCGTCGTCGCAGTTCAAGGCTTTATCGGTAGTTGAGTTGTCTAAGTTTCAAGAAGAATTCGAAGAGACTCCGCCTACACCTCCCGCCAATGTGCCAATCGTTGATGTTGGAGGACGAGTGATAGATGCTTCCCTTTTGAGAAGATGAACATGGTTTTTATTTTATTTTATTTTCAGTTTTTAAATTTTAATTCAAAGTTACAATATTACCCTTTTAAAACTGGTCAAATTCAATTTGTTGGGTCAATTAACCGTCAAAGTAGCTGAAATCATCTAGTTGGATCCCAAGTGTTCACTTCTAAAAGATTTGAAATTGTGGGTGTCACAAAGTGAATGTTAAAATAATGTATGCAAAAAAGTGATAAGTTTGGGACTGTTGTTCCATTTATCCCTTAATTAAATGATAATAAAGTTTTCAAGTTAACATTAATTAAAATAGATTCAAGAATCCAAAAGAATCTGCAGGCAGGAATACAATACATGTCACCATTGATTAGTCAACTGGATTACCCTATTAGCCGCATATGAATGAAATTAATATAAGCACCCCTTCGATATACATAATAATATATATGTATGTATTTTAACCAAAGTGGAAGGTCGTGAATAAAATAATACAGTGTGTCTAGATTTATAGTAATATATGACGCAATTGAAAAGGTAATCTCAATTAAATAGTAGGTCCAAATTATTTAATAAACATGTCAATCAAACAATGACGGGACGTAGTATATACTCTATACTTTGAGAGCCTGTTTGTCTACCATTATTGGGTTGAAAATGGAGTAATGAATAGTATTTTTAGGAGAATGTGTGGTTGAAATTTAAAATAATTTTATTGATTTGTGTGTAGAATATTTTAATGGGTGAATATGTGGTGGAGATTGTTTACTGTAGAAAACAATGTTTGCGATAATGGTTGACAAACAAGGGCTGAGAGTACTAGAAATTTCTCCATACGATAAGAGATAGGTCAATGTGACAACAAATGCGATACTAGAAGTATAAAATTTAATGTTAGAAGAAATTATTTTTTAATTGTTAATTGATATTTTCTTATGAAACCATTAGTTTTGAAAAATACAAAATTATCATAGATTCCTTTAAAATCTTTTGTGGGATTTTCTTAAAATATAAAATTATCATAAAGTTTTGAATAAATTAAAGATTGTATTAAAAACTCTTTAAAAATAAAAAATATTTTCTCTTATGTCAGCATATAAATTAAGTATCCGAACGAGCGAAAAGGTTGAAATCATCAAAATGGTAACAGATTCTTTGAATCTGCACCTATTTGTACTAATGGAATCTTCCACCAATCAAAATTAATTGCAAATTTCAATTAACAATTGTGGCGGAAATATTTCACAGAAGTCGCCCAACTTGTAGCCTTGTTTCACTTGATTATCCAACTTCAATTTGTATATATATATATATATAAATTAAAATAAAAATGGACAGCACACTGTTTGAATGCTTGAAAATGTTTTGCCAAATGTCGTGTTTTCTATTTCAAGTGTCTGTCCGGATGTCAATGGGAGCCGACCAAGGTCTCGACAACTCTCCCTATCTCCCATCACGAGGAAAAAATGTTTTTTGTTTCCATCCCCGCACTATTTGAGACGAGGCAATAAGGGACTGAAGTAGGGAATTTTATCATCCCTAATTGTAAATTTTTTAATGATGACAAATGACTCGTACACTGAACTCATTCCAATGGCCATGTCATAAATTCCATACATCAGGTTATAAATTCTGTTATTTTTTTGTAATGGTTATTTACGGGCAGTTAAATTGAACAAAAATATGAGGTAGGTAATCAAATTGATATAAATTGAAGTTGATTGACCAAAATGAAAGAAACATGTAAGTTAGGTGACCTCGAGTGAAATTTACCCCCAACTAATGGTTGTGGTAGTTTACCAAACTGGGCCATTAATTATGTTTCTGATGCCCCTTCTTTCTTTCTTTAGTGTTAATTACTACTAATTAATTACGTTTGGAATATTTCAAATGGGAGGCAGCGAAACGCCCACTCATACCACATCATGATGATCGAATTGTGAGTTGTAAAAAATTAGTTTAAATTTTTTTCTTGTCGTGAAAATGATTTTTTTTTTCCTTTCGTCTTGACATGTTTACTTCTACAATATTTATTTCAATATGAGGGCATGTCTCCGTGTTCAAGACCATTTGATTGTGATTTTTGTTGTTTTTAATAGGTCTAATGATCAAATGTGAATGTCGTATACGGGACACGATAATGATCTAGAGTTTTGATTACTTAATGGGGTAATTACACAAAACCCTACTTTTCAAGATTCAAATTCATAATTCAGATTTCAAGTTTTAATTTTCAAAAATCAGATATTTTATATATAGATACAGATTTTTTTATATTTAATTAAATATTAATAAAAAT
>CAIGRH010228275.1:0-15841 GCA_903798295.1 Fraxinus nigra | reverse complement strand
CGATCCACACTAGTATATATATAATACACGACATAAGGCACTGGAGAGGAAGATACAGAAAGAAAACATAGGAGAATTGTGGCTGAGAGAAAAAGAAAATTAAGAGAAACAAAATAGAGAAAACAAAATAGGGAAGAAAGGAAAAAAAGTCAACAGCAAGCAAAGAGAAAAACGGCTGGAAGCAGAGGAAAGAGAAAAAGGAAAAGGAAAGGAAATTGAACTACAAACATCAGAAATTTTCACTATTCGTCAATTTTTGATGACGTCTTTCCACTTTTTTTTGTTTTTATTCTTTCAGTATAAATAATTAATTTTTATATTAGGAAAATCAATTTAATCGACTTGTGATCCTTTATTTTTATATTCAAGATTTATGTGTTTGTTTTATTATGAGTTTAATGCATTAAATTACCTGATCAATAATTTGATGATTTTTTGAGTCTCTTACGAATCGAGATGTGAGTTTGAGATTTATACCATATAATAAAATTCGATAAATTAGTATAACGTGTAGAGATACCTATATTAATTATTGGGGTCATAATTTGAATTCTTAGATACATTGTTTCGTTTAACTAAAATTAATTCTCACAAAGATATGAAATTGAATTATTTAAATAGGCTCAATGAGAACTCGTTTTGACGATTATGTGAGTCTCTTATGAATCGAGAGGTGAGTTTGAGATTTAGACCATATAATAAAATTCGGTAAATTAGTATAACGTGTAGAGATACATATACTAATTATTGCGGTCATAATTTGAATTTTTAGATCTAGTGTTTCGTTTAACTAAATTGATTTGTATAGATATAAAAAATGAAATTAGTAAAATATGTTCAATAAGAACTCGAGAGGGGTAAATTGAATATAATAGAAGAATTCGATCGAACACTACATTAAGTTATGAATTTTGAATTAAGAATAAATGTGATCAATAGATGAAATTGTTTTACCCTAATATTCATCACATAAATACTACACCAAAAAAACCTTTTTGCAGCGGTTTAGCGTACGTTGCGGAGGTCGATGTTGTCGTTGAGGGAAGAGATACAACAGCGTTTTTTCAACGTTGCAAAAGCTCTTTTTTGCAGCGTTGCCGTTAACCCCCTTTTGTAGCGTTTTTTCAAAGTTGCCGTTAACTCTTTTGCAGGGTTTTTTTCAATGTTGCTGTTAACTCTTTTGCAGTGTTTTTTCAATGTTGTAAAATTACCCTTTTGCAGCGTTTTTTCATCGTTACCGTTGACCCCCCTTTTGCAGCATTTTTTCAACGTTGTCGTTGACCCTTTTGCATTATTTTTTAAGATTTATTCGAATTTTCCATATATCCGTACTACGCTATTGAAAAATCATGTTCTTTGATCGAACAATTCGAATAATAAATTAACAATTCCCATAATACACTTATAACATATTCAACACATTCCTTTTTCCAAAATAAAATTAGGAGACTACAAAATATGTACCACCAAAATATATGAAATGACCACAAAACATGTACCATCAAAATACACTAATGAAACTAGTCCTTAGTATTGTTCTCCTTGGTATAATTATGAAACTTCAAAACATGTACCACCAAAATACATGAAATGACAACTAAACATGTACCACCCACTTGATGGCCATTGATGTGTCATTCTTGACCTTTCGTGCACCTAAAATGAGAATCCCATAACATGATTGATACTTAACCCTTCTTCGACGAAAGTTCTTCAAAAATCTCATATTCATAGCATCTCCATACCAACCACTGCAAGTCAACATTGGAAAATATCAACCAAAAGTTATATGATACAAAACAAAGACACTCATAAGTTGCCATCATTCTAGACTACATCAGTAACTAACTACTATTGGTGATCACAGAAGTCTTAATTAAACAATAAAAATCAGCATGAATGGCAGGAAAAATCAGTAGTAAAATTATAAACACCAACTACTATTTTCTTTTACAGAAGTCTAATTAATCTTCACTAATATGTGCTTAGCTCATTAGTAAGGCGGGTAAGCATAATTTATTTTAGGAAATCAAAAGAAAAAAATTAAAGAGGGCCGGAGAAAGAGGGAAAACCCGACAGAATAAACAGCAATTTTATCAATTTGCATCTTCTTATGATGTCCACCTTTACAAAATGATTTTACAAAGTTGTAGGCCAGATTCCAAAAGACGAAATTCACTGATGATCTAATTGTGTAAAACACAGGATAAGGAGATAATACATAGCACTGTATTTTCTTCTTTAGTAGCCGACTCTGTATTTTCTCCACCCAAACCATCCACATCCATAATATTCCAATCATTCTCTACTTTCACTATTCCATCAACTACTATTAGATATTATTAATTCTTGTCAACTTTGTTATGCTACTGAATTATTCTCATCGAAGTTTATACAAAAAGAGACTACATAACCATCTCTATAATTCTTTTCTAGGATGTCAATGAAGACATTTGGATCACTCGGTACTTCTTCGATGGAGGTAGGATGCCATCTGCAAACTACCCAAAATGATATATTCAAAACTAATCGAAACTATTGAAATATAAAGTAAACTCTATTTTTAAATATTAATTCTAATCCATATCTTTATGTCATATTCATGTTTTAAGTTTTCACCTCAACTAAGCCAAGCAAACAAACTAAGATTTTGGAACTCAGTTCCATTGAACAATATAAAACATACTAACGTTTAAAAATACAATTTACTGAGCTCAATTCCATAGATTCACGTGTATACGTAATAAATTCAAAAAACATACCTTAATCATACAAGTCTAATACTGCTCTTTGGCCAAGCAACAGTACTTCCCATGGCATCACTAAGAGTTCGAAATTCATCTGTAGATCTGTATAAGGTCAAATTACCCATATAGACTTCTTCAACCCAAACCTTCCAACAGTCTTGACTGAGTGGCAAGTGATGCACATTTGCACTTGAGTCCGTTGTTGCAATCTTCCCTTCTGCTACAACTTCTTCCTCCTCAAATATGTACCAGTGCAAGAGTTGACATCTTGCATTTGTCCTATGTACAGTGCTTCCTTGGTGTGACTACAAATTCATAGTAAACAGAAAATATTCTTTTCCAAATTAGAATGCTACAAACTTAATATATATTGAACAAACATTTAATAATGTAGGCTACAAATACCTGAGGAGTAAAAGCATTTGAATTCCTGTCCTCTACATTCTGCAAAATGATACAAAAATTACAAAAGTTATTCCACATGTAATTGGCTATATTAAGCTAAATTATTATAGTATATATAAAATGTAACTACTTATAACTTGCTGAGATAACTTGAGAAGTGCTTCCACTTTTTCTTCTAGTGCCCCCATCCTTTGTGCTTGAGTCTGTATTTGGCTTTCAAGTTCTCTTACTCTCCCACTACTTTGTAGTTGTCCATCCACCTTTGACGGTATAATTCCAAATCCGAGTCCACTAACTCTCCCATGACGTTCAGGACCTAGAACTCGAGCGACGGCATCGTCACCGATGGAATCTTCGGTAGGTGTATCAGAATTGATACATCACAATCTTCAATCCTTTTCTATACATATGGAACTCAAATTTTATACTAGAAAGTGATACAACTAATAAATCAAATTGATAGAAATCAAACGTTCATATAATACACATACCAAAGTATCAGCAACTGCTTCATTTATTGGTTTTCCATCTTTCCTAAGATATTCATGAGTCCATACTCTTGTTCTTAACCCTTTTATATCTGGATACATCTTTCTCTACAGGAAAAAAAGTCAATAGCAAAAAAATGGCTGGTAGCATAGGAAAGAGGAAAAGAAAAAGGAAAAGGAACTACAAACACCAGAATTTTCACGTTTCATCAATTTTTGGTGACATCTTTTCACTTTTTCTTTATAACTAATTTTTATATTAGGGAATACAATTTAATCGAATTGTGATCCTTTATTTTTATATTCAAGATTTATATAATTTATTTACTTATGTGTTGGTTTTATTATGAGTTTAATGCATTAAATTACCTGATCAATAATTTAATGATTTTGTGAGTCTTTTATGAATCGAGAGGTGAGTTTGAGATTTAGACCATATAATAAAATTCGATAAATTAGTATAACGTGTAGAGATATCTATACTAATTATTGCGGTCATAATTTGATTTTTTAAATCTAGTGTTCCGTTTAACTAAAATTGATTTGCATAGAGATATGTAATTACATTAGTTAAATAGGCTCAATGAGAACTCGAGATAAGTAAATTGAATATAATAGAAGAATTCGATCGAACACTACATCAGGTTATGCATTTTGAATTAAGAATAAATGTGATTAATAGATGAAATTGTTTTGTCTTAATATTAATCACATATTTGTTTCNTGTAGAGATATCTATACTAATTATTGCGGTCATAATTTGATTTTTTAAATCTAGTGTTCCGTTTAACTAAAATTGATTTGCATAGAGATATGTAATTACATTAGTTAAATAGGCTCAATGAGAACTCGAGATAAGTAAATTGAATATAATAGAAGAATTCGATCGAACACTACATCAGGTTATGCATTTTGAATTAAGAATAAATGTGATTAATAGATGAAATTGTTTTGTCTTAATATTAATCACATATTTGTTTCTCCAATTATCCGTTGTTTGCAATCATTTTATATTTTCAATTTCTTAAAAGTAGTTAGTCAAAATAATCACAATCATCATAAATATCTACTTGTTATTGAACAACGATTTTAAATCGAGTCAAACTGAAAATGGTGATTTGGTTTAGAAAGTGTGGCCATTTACAACAAACCATTGAAATTGAACCATATTCACATCTACACAAGTGTCATTGAGCTCGTTCTTTGTAATAAATTAGAATCTAATAGTTTGTTACTTGATTTTGTTCTTCAATTGTATTAAAGAAAAATATATTAACATACATTAGCTTGTAAAGTTGTGATCATAAGAGATCTCAATGAGCTCCTAAGAAGTTTTTCCCTACTTATCTTAGTGCACGTTAAGGGATTAAGATTCATTTCAGGATTGTTAAGAGTCGAGTTGGCGAAACCATTTGCAACACATGCAAAATGAATAATATTATAAAATGAATTTACAAAAGTTTAATTGATTCAAATTTACAAAAGAATCTGAAATATACATCAAACGAGAACAAGATTCAAATGTTAAAAACAAAACATAAGCAAGATTGGTAATTTGCGCGTAAATTTAGGTCCCGTTCGGTAGGGATTAAAATCCAATTAAAATTGAAAATATGGTTGTTATTGGTCCAACTTGTTTAATAAAAGTCAACAATATCGACCAATTTTTTAATTTTAATATGATTTTAATCCCTACCGAACGGGCCCTTAATTTACTACATTGATCAGCCGGGAGACTAAGTCAATGTCGCTGGCAGATGACCAAAACTTTAAATCCGAAGCGTCAAGTCAACAATCGAGCTCCTGAACAAAACTTACAAGGAATAAAGAATGAAAAACACAGTTCTAAGCATAGATTCACATATTACATATATAAACCCTAAGCTTTTTCATTTTGCTAGAACTAGAAAAGAACAAAAGAAGTGAAAAATGTGGCACGGTTGACCAATCCAGGAAAACGAAATTGAAGCCTGAGTGGGGCGTGGACTGAAGAATCCAACACCATACCAAAATGCGAAGAATCAATAAGAATGTTAGTAGTTATTTATTTATTTATTTATTTTTTCAGAAGAAAAGAGGGGAAACATAAGAAAACAAAAGTCAAGAGTGTCGTGGTGGCGGTGTGGGGCCCGTTTCCAAGTATTGAAATGTATTTTTCAATTTGTTATTATAAATTTTTAATACTACATTTTCCATTTATCTTAGTACCTGAGAAATGAATTTTTTTTTTCTAATTATTTAGGATTCATTTGTACTTTTTTCAAAAATATTGAGAGTATGGTTGCAATTAGTTTTTTATTTTATCTTTTTATTTCATTTGAATATGAGGGTAAAATCGTCATTTTATTTGAAAAATGGTTGAAAATGACCTTTTATGCAATGAAATGTGGAAGGTTGGGATGAAAATGTCAAAAAATGAAAAGTATGGACGTTTTGCACAATAACATTAAAAAGTATGGACGTTTTGTGCTATTTATGCTGATTAATATTGATCGTTTAATTTTAATTTAGATTAAACTCTGATTTTAATCCAAAACATATAAAATCTAAATATGTGATTAAAATTAATTGTTACTCTCATTTAAATTTTAATCAAATTTTTTAGTAATACCAAATAGGGGCTATATTTGTGGTGTTATTGAAAATAAAAGTTGACCAAATTATTATTGATTTGAAAATTTTCCATGGGACCCCACTCCTTTTTTCTATTTAGTGCTGATTGGACCTTAAATATTTATAATCTTAACCACTCCAATTTTGTCATCATGTCTATTAGACAAACAACTCTGCTAAGAAATTTCTTTTACGTCACACCTTCGTTCTTGTAATGTTACGTGAATGCAAAAGTCTCAAATTTGAATTTTTATAACTTAACCCTGTTTGATGAAGATTAAAATTAAAATTTTAATAGATTTTGACAAAAATTGATGAAAAATATAATTGTAAAGTTGTGAATTTCATGAAATACCTGATTAAATTATCGTTGTCTTTCATTTATATCAAAATTTAAATTTAAATTCCTACCAAATCGGAGCTAATTTTCAAAAAATATATTTATTCGAAACTTTAAGCCCTTGTTTGGCCTCCA
Organism: Fraxinus nigra; assembly: GCA_903798295.1. Taxonomy (NCBI): domain Eukaryota; kingdom Viridiplantae; phylum Streptophyta; class Magnoliopsida; order Lamiales; family Oleaceae; genus Fraxinus; species Fraxinus nigra. The sequence continues at coordinate 9,113 of CAIGRH010228275.1, read as the reverse complement.
TTATAGTGGAATTTTTGGAAACAAAGTACTTTGAAATAGTAATTTTTGGGATAATGTGTGATTAAAAAAAAATGATTTTTTTAAAGTTTACGTGTAAGATTATTTTATTGGAGAATTTGTGGTTGAAAAGAAGAGAAAAAAAATGAATTAAAATTTCAATGGTGGCAAACATGGACTTAGCCCCTGTTTGGTAGAAACGAAAATCAGATTTTCAATAAAGGTCCGTTTGATAGACCACATTTTCTAACTTTTGTAGTGTTTGATAGGCAAAATTTTCCTGGGAAAATATTTTCCGACTTTTCAAATTTTCGACTTTTTTGAGGAAAATAAATTCTTGATGTTTTGATGGGTAAATATTTTCCAAGTTTTTTTTGGCAATTGGAAAAAATTCTAAATACAATGATAATTTTTTTTAAAAAAACTTTTATTGACAATTTCCATGCAAAACAAAGTCAAACGAATGATATTCGGTATGATTTTTGTTAAATTTTTTTTGCAATTGGAACAAATTATAGACCCAATGGTAGAAAATATTATCACTTTAATAAACAATTTACATAAAAAACGAAGTCAAACGGACACCAAACTTTCAACATTTTTTATGAAAAATTATACCAATCAAACACAATTAATTACAATTTCCAGTAAAATAATTTCTAGGAAAATCTTTTCCTTGTAAAACATTTTTTTTTCATTAATTTTTCACATTTCAATCAAACGGACCCTAAAAGTTAATATGCTCATGTTTGATGCACATTCTTAAGGAAATAATATATTTTAAATAGTGATGCGATGAACAATATGTGTTTAAAAAAGAAAGAAAAATTTTGAATTTGCATGTAATATTATTTTATTGAAAATTGTGTAGTTGAAAATAAGTATTGAAAAAATGCATTTTTGTAAGAATGTGGATCAAACATGAATGTAAATGTGTAGTTAAAAAGTTGTGGGTGTCATACAATTAAAATTAATTGTTGATTTTGATTTTAATAAAAAATTAAATTTTAATTTCTATTAAATATGGACTCATTTTTTCTCAATACAAATAATATATTTAATAAAGGTTTCTTGCATTGCACTGGATTACAGTGCATATTACGCAGGCAACCTCACGTGCAGTTTCCTTCGTTCGCGCGCCTCAAAAATCCAGAGAGAGAGAGAGAGAGAGAGAGAGAGAGAGAGGGGAGTATAATATAAATCTCTTCTATGCTTTCTCATAACAGTTTCAATCATTAAATAGCACGTCTCTCTCTCTCTCTCTTTTTCTTTATGTATGTATCTCTTTTGCTCTAAATTTTAAGTTCGTACTTGTCTTTGATTTGGAGTTTATGTGAATGACGGTTTTGTTGATTTTCAGATTTTTGGTTGGTGGTGTGCTGTAGGCTAGCAGCGGTTTTGGTGGTGACTGGTGAGTGTTTTGACTGTTTATTTTGTACTGAATTTGAGATTAGTTTATTCTGTTTGATTCATGAAAATTGTAAAAACCCACCGAAGAAATTGGCTTTTCTATTTAATTCTTCTTTTTTTCTATTAAAAACTAATTATTAATGGGGTTAGTTGACCTACCGTTTCAGGAATATTAAAACAAACGGCTATGAATTTGATGGTAACATGTGTATAACCGTTGCACTTTTATAATTCTGCTTCTTTTGGTTTTGAAATCCGTAGAGAGATGGCTGAACTGTATAATTTTATTTGAGGGCTCGGGCTTTCAGTTTGGATCTGGGGAGACTGAAAGGAAAATGGGAATCAAGTTAATTTTTGAAACAATTTTTCTGTTTGGAAGTCTTTACATGCTAGCGAGAGCTGAACCCATTGAAGACAAACACGCCTTACTTGATTTCATCAATAATATTTCCCACTCGAGGAATCTACACTGGGATGAGAAAACTTCAGTTTGCAACAATTGGACTGGTGTCACGTGTAATCATGATAATTCAAGGGTGATAGCTGTTCGATTGCCTGGAATTGGATTCCGTGGTCACATTCCTTTGAACACTCTTGGCCGCTTATCAGCCCTTCAAATCTTGAGTCTGAGATCTAATGGTTTTAGTGGGTATTTCCCTACTGATCTTCTGGAGCTTGGGAATTTGAATGGTCTTTATCTTCAGTTCAATAATTTTCAGGGTCCATTACCATGGAATTTTTCAGTTTGGAAAAATCTGTCTGTATTAAATTTGTCGAATAATGCTTTCAATGGGAGTATTCCTCCATCAGTTACAAATTTGACTCATTTGACTGCTTTGAGTCTTGCTAATAATTCTCTTTCTGGTGATATTCCTGATCTGAATATCCCTAGTTTGCAACTGTTAGATCTGTCCAACAATAATCTTACTGGAGTTGTGCCTCGGTCTCTTCTTAAATTTCCTAGTTCAGCATTTGCTGGCAATAAGATTTCACCTGAAACATCACAGCCTCCAGTTATCCCCCCCACAGCCCAACCAAAGAAGCATTCTTCAAAATTTAGTGAATCTGCCATACTGGGAATTGTAATTGGCAGCAGTGCACTAGCATTTGTGTCGATTGCCTTGTTGTTAATTATTACCAACAGAAAGAAAGAAGACGAGAAAGTGACTGCAGTGAAGTCAGAGAAGAAAGAAAAGTCCCTCAAGAGGGCAGCTTCCGAGCGTCGCAATACAAATGGAAAGCTTGTTTTCTTTGAGGGATGTAGTCTTGCATCTGACCTCGAAGATTTGTTGAGGGCTGTTGTTTGTTGTTGGCGGATCTGTGGGGTGGCGGATTGGTGGTTGGCGATTGGTGGCGGATCTATTGTTGGTGGTGCGGTGGATCTATTGTTGTTGGGGTTTAGTTTTCGTATTGAGATTGGGAGACAGGTGCGGTGGATGGGATGGAGTGTGACCAACTATTTGGTCGATCCATGACTTGTGACCAAGTATTGGTGGTAGCGACAGTAGGCTATGACCAAATGTTTGGTAATATCTGTGATCAATTACTCAGTTGTGACCTAAAACGTGACTCCCAAAATAATATGTGACCAACTAATTTAAAAATCTCTGACTTCAAAATAATATGTGACGTACAAATTTTTTGATCTGTGACCTCGAAATAATTTGTGACAAAAAAATTTGACGATTTGTGACTAGTAAATAAATCTGTAACTTATAATTATAAATCTGTGACTATTAATCACAAATTGTGATTTTATTATCTTTATTTAATAAATATTTTTGATCAATTAAATTCATACCTGAGTTTTGAATTTTTAAACTATTTACATTACTTTTGAATTGAGGTAAAGAATACACCTTAAATATGAATTTTTCCTTTAATTTATTTCAAACCTTTTCCTTCACGGATTGATAAGATCAGATGTTCAAGCCTTTGAACTTTTTAACAGTTAGGATTTCTTTGAAACAATGTGGTATTTTCTTTAATTTCTTGAATTTCAATATTTGAAACAACGTGTTATTTTCTTTATTTTCTTGAATTTCAATATTTGAAACAACGTGTTATTTTCTTTAATTTCTTAAATTTCAATATTTGATTTAATTGTTCATCTCACCCCTATTTTTCTCATTTAATATTATTTTAATAGCACACTAATTTTCTATAATTTTATTATCTCATTTTCTATTGACATTAAAAGTGGGCATAATGAAAATTAAAGTAACAATCATTATTTCAAAACTATTTTTTTCTACATACTCATTTTCAACCAAATATTCACGTGATAAAATATTCTATACGTAAACTCAAAATTTGTTAATATTTTTTAATTATACATTCTCCAAAAAATCACTATTCAAAACTCTGTTTTATTCAAATAATGATTGTCAAACATAGGCTAGATGTTTTTATTTTTATATCTTAATTAATTTGAAAATTAATTGATTTTTCTGGTATTCATTTATTTATTACAACTGGTTCAACCCCGGTTCGATCTTTTGACTTTGACCATTTCCTTTTTTGGGTCAATGCTCGAGTTGATTTTGAAAAATTGGAGATTTGTTTCACAATTCAATAGTTCAATTGGAGCTGCAAGACATTTAGCCCATGTTTGTTTATCATCATTTCAGCATAAAAATGAGAATTGTTACCGTTATATTCAAAGTCGTAGGGCCCACTAAGAGAGAAACAAGTCAACAATGGTGACTGTGGCACTGTGCAACGGTCCTAATTCTTCAAAAAATGGAGAAACAAATAGGGGCTTAAGGTTAAATTATATTATTGATCACTAAACTTTGCTCCCGGTTACTACTTTGTTCCTTTACATTGAAAAAGAAAATTTAGTTCACAATCATATAATAACAAATCATCACATAATTGATAGGCAACACCTTAGAAACAAAAACTGTAAAATAAAGGTTATGCCAATGTCTTTAAATAAAATGTAAGACGTGATTTTTTATTACTTTGATGACTTGACATAGTTATAAATTGATATGTCATGCAACGATTAAGTAGAAGATTCGACACGACATGACAATCACTCAAACAATCTAATTTGGTACATGGGAGACGAGGTGAGGTTTGAAACTAAAATTGAAGTTAAGTGTCCAAATGAAAATAAACTAAATCTTATTGGCCCAATTGGAAGTTCCAATCTTGAAAAAGAAAGTTTAAAACATTTCCAATCGTGATGTAAAATAGATTTAAATTATGATTTAGATCTTCGAAGTGGTCGAAAACCTATCAAATTGAGAGATGTAAAAGAAATGTAAATTGTATTTTTTCGACAGAAAATGTTACATCTACAAGAGGCAAAAAGTGAATTTTTGAGTGTGTTTGATCGAGTTTATTTTCCATGGAAAATGTCATCTTCCAAATTCCAACTTTTAGGATGTTTAATTGAATTTTTTTTCTTGAAAAATATTTTTCAACTTTTGGTTATGTAACCATATTTTCATCAAAAACAAGAAAAATATTTTCTTTAGGGAAGGTGATTTTATTTTCCAGATAAACCACTCTATTTCTCTCTCATTTATCCCCTTTCCATCATCCACACACTAACAAAAATGAGTTTGTTAAATATTAAGTCAACTAAATACATTTAATTATTTAATTTTCATACAAATAAGTTTCTAGACAATTGAATTGTCTAAAGTTCATTTAGTTTTCATGCAAATTTCATATTCGCAATTCAATGCACCCTAAATTTTTTCATTGGAGCAGAATCTAAATTTAGATCCATCGAAAGGTAAATGAAAGGATATAAAAGTAATTTTAATATATAATTTTATACCAAGATTGAAGATGACCCACAGTAAATATACTCAACGCAAATCAACGGCTATTCAAAAGGTCCAAATTACCGTCAGCGCTAAATCCTCGCAACGCATTTCATTATCCACCGACAGCAGTATGGTGAAAAAACAGGCTGTCCAGAAAAATTTGCGCTCATAAATCCGTGATCCAGAGCAATCTATATCAATCATAAAAAAACAACACATAGATCGCTTTGACTCATTGTCTTCTTTCTCAATCTGATTTTTTGTCTCTTAAACACACCAAGTAAGTTTTTTTTTTCCATTTCCCTCTCAATTTTATATACCATCCAGATCTAACCAGTAACGAAATCTGATATCTATGTAAATGTAGTATACATTGCTTGATTTGTTCTTTTCTTTAATTAGTTTTGTGGGTTTCTTGCAATTTCTTTATTTTTATTTTTAATTTTTTGCAGGGTGTTATTCGTGACTGAAAATTATGTCCAGTGGCGCAGATTTGCATCCGAGCGGTGCTGAGGTAAGAGTTTCTGATTCAATTTGTGATAATACGAACAATGGCAACGAAAATTGCCGAAATGGGTTTTACCCGAATGCAAAGAAATTCAAGATTTTCATAGGGTATGATCCGCGGGAGGATCTTGCATATGAGGTCTGCCGCTACTCTCTGTTGAAGAGATCCTCAATCCCTATTGAGATATTTCCCATCAAGCAATCTGAATTGCGAGAAAAGGGTGTTTACTGGCGCGAAAGAGGGAAATTAGAGAGCACTGAATTCTCATTCTCGAGGTTTTTGACTCCATATCTAGCAAATTACGAAGGATGGGCCATGTTTGTGGATTGCGATTTCTTGTATTTACGTGATATTAACGAACTAGTGGATCTGATTGATGAAAAATACGCAATAATGTGTGTTCAACACGATTACACACCTAAAGAAACAACAAAAATGGATGGGGCAGTTCAAACCGTGTACCCAAGGAAGAACTGGTCTTCAATGGTGTTGTACAATTGTGGGCACCCGAAGAATAGTGTGCTAACCCCGGAAGTGGTGAACAAGGAGACGGGCGCATTTCTTCATAGGTTTCAGTGGTTAGACGACAATGAGATTGGAGAAATTCCATTTGTGTGGAACTTCCTTGTTGGACATAACAGGGTTGTTGAGGGCAATCCAAGCACATTCCCAAAGGCGATACATTATACGCTTGGAGGGCCATGGTTCGAGCAATGGAAGGATTGTGAGTTTGGGGATCTGTGGTTGAAAGAGTTGGAGGAGTACAAGAAGGAAGCCGAAAAGAAGGTGGATTAGGTGGGTATATATGATATTATTTCATTCAATATCACCAATTGTTTCCTCAAATTTTTTTTCTGCGTGTTTACTTGAAGGATGTCGACCAACAGAGTTGGTTTTTCCCAGTAGTAATACACGTTGTTTAATGTTGAGTTTAAGACGGTTGTTGTTCAATTTGGACTGGTTCATGTTAATGATATTCTTGAGGTCTGATTATGATACTACAATTGTTGGCGAGTGCATATGGTTTAAAATAGATATTAATTTTTTTTGTGATATTGTAGTTGGGGAATGAACTCAGGAATTGTTTTAATACATTTTGAATATATATTTTCGTATGCAAGCTGTTTGATGCTCGAAAATTCTGAATTTTGACAGAACTTCTATGTAAGATCAAAGTTTTCTCCTATGGAATGTGAGTCATTCCTGATCCCGAACTTGTTTGTTTTGCCTTGCTGAATAACTATCACAAGTCATCTACTCCTTCTTAACTGGTTTGGAGACAAGCATTCCCCTGAATTTTTGCTCACACAGAATTACCAATGTGTTCTCCCTTTAACTTTCGCTCTTGCAAAATTTGTACTTCAGAATCCCAAGCATTCAATTCTCGTATTTTTTCAATGTTGTTTGGCGACAAAATAAACAGAATTTCACTAAAATAACCAGCAATAGCATAACAAATGCGCACGAGATTTACACTTATCAATGCCTACTATTTATTCATCGCTAAATTCTATCACATTATAATTTGAGGGTGTGTTTGAGCCACGTTATTTTGGAAGAATGTATTTTGGAATAGTAGATTGATGGAGAATGTGTGGTTGAAAAAAAATGATAAGTTATTAATGTGATGGAAATTATTATTTTATTGAAAAATGTGTGATTGAAAATAAGTTTTGAAATAATGTATTTTGAAAGAATGTGTACCAAACAGGGGCTAAATTGAAATTACATTTTTTTTGAAGTAATGTGACGAGGAATACGTGGTTGAAAAAGAAGGAAAAGTTATTGATGTGATGTAAAATATTATTTTATTGAAGAATGTGTGGTTGTAAATGAATAGAAGAATGAAAATGAAAATGGAGACCCAAGCTACGCGCATCACGGAGACACAGCAACCGTGTCTCCACGTAGTACGGAGACCAAATTTCTACGCAGGAGACACAGACTTCGTGTCTCCGCGATGTGGTGCAGAGACACCACACAATACCATCGGAGACACCATGTCTTGTGTCTTTGTGCGGAGACCAGATCTCCGCTCAGCACATAGATCCAATCTCCGTACACGCGAGAGACTTGAGACCCGTATCTCCGCACGGAGACAAAGACACGGTCTCCATGCACAGGCAGAGACACAGGTACATGAAAATAAAACATGCCATTTTTATTTATAATCTCTTTTCGGCATGCTAAGAAAGTCTGAGCTGAGACACGAAGACTCGCCATTTCTTGTAGAATTACAAAAGTTTCATATTCACTTATTGAATATTGCAGCCTGTGTCAACATTACCCTCAGCACAAAAAATGTAGAATAACAAATATTACATTCAATGATTGAACCTGAATCAACAGTACTTTAATAGAAATAAATGTTCGAAATTACATTAGTTTCAATTACAAACCTACTAGAAACAAAATATACAACAAATAAGCTCTACAATCAACAACAAGCTATTTAATACAAAAATGCTATATCCTCTTGTTGATAATGACCTTCTTAGCATAGACAATGACTACTACTGTTTTTGTTATTAATTATACATGACGCTATGAATAAGCTCAATACATAGAAAATAATACTCAATTCGTGTTTTGATTTCACATATTATTAAGAACTTCATAATTGCTTAGTTTTACGTGTCATTTTTTTATAATAAAATTGGAGGATTGGAGCAGCCAAAATAAAATTGGAAGACTGTTGCATCTACAGTTTCCTCGTAACTCACTTTTTTAATATAGTAGGATTCACCCAAGAAGCCATGCACCATTCAATTCGCAAATAAACTAAAATAATAATGACGATCTCCACATTTTGATATATAAACTCAAAAGTGAGAGGATGAATCATTATTTTGAAATTGTTCAGCAATTCAAAAATCAAACACGCAGAGGCGGAAATTATACTCTTTTTTTTTTTCTCTTCACTTTTGCTTTCTTTTTGGGGAAATTTAAAATTAAGACGTTAACAAAAGTTCTAAGCATCATTAATAACTATCCACACATTTGAATCTTGGCCTACTGCGCCGGAAAAGAAATAACAATTCGTAAATTACTAATCCATTCTATTCATTCTCGACTCAACGCATAACTAATAGACGTTTGGATCTATTTTTTCACAAACTCATCTGCAACAACACATTTTTTAATAAAATAATTTTATAAATAAATCGAGATTTTTCTTTTTATTTCCTAACCATACATTCTCCAAAAATAACTATTCCAAAACACATTTGCACGTAAAAAAAAAAAGGCTCAAACATATGCATTTAACTTAATAAATAAATAAAAAAAGTTGAATATTCAATTTGTAATGTAATATAAATAAAAATGAAATATATTTACTATAAAAAGGTTAAGCTAAGAGTTTAAAAGCCTGTTTGGTAGGGCTACTAAGCAGATTAAAATTGAAAATATGA
>CAIGRH010228260.1:0-13003 GCA_903798295.1 Fraxinus nigra | reverse complement strand
CGTAAGCCAAGCATCCAAAAACCTTAAGATGAGCATAATTGGGTCTGACCTGGAATAGGACTTCAAAGGGAGTCTTGTGATTTAAGACAGGTGTTGGTGTTCTATTTATGAGATTTACAGCCGTTAGTATAAAATCATTCCAGTACTTTAAGGGGAGTCCACTTTAAAACTTCAAGGCTCTTGCCACATTCAAAATATGTTGGCGTTTTCTTTCTATGACTGCATTTTGTTCAGGTGTTTCAACACATGTCCTTTGGTGCATTATGCCCTTTTTTAGGTAAAAATATGTCATGTTGAATTCCCCACTGTTATCCGTTCTGATGGTTTTAATTTTTGTTTCAAATTGAGTTTCCACCATAGCACACAAATTTTCTAAGGCAGAGGTGGCATTAGATTTAAAATTCAGCATATAGGCCCATGTACATCTACTAAAATCATCAATGATAGATAGAAAATACTTAGAATTATCTCTGCTGAATTCATTACAAGGTCCCCAAATGTCATAGTGAATCAATTCAAAGCATTTTTCTGTTTTGTGATGGCTAGCATTAAATGGGAATCTATGTTGCTTTGCTAAGGGACAAATGGGGCAATGACTAATGCTAGATGGTGCAGGAATATAAATGTTTTCACCAGAGCTGAAATTAGAGTATGAAGAGTGACCTAATCTATAGTGCCATAAACTAGAATCTTTATTATTTTTGATAACAGATGCAGATAAAGTTAGTAGACGCTTGAACTGATTGATGATTTCTGTTAGAGCCGAAGGAGACTTCATTTCTCACCATGTGGTATAGTCCATCTTTCATCTCACCCACTCCAATCATTCTCCATGTCGAAAGGTCCTGGATATAACAACAGCTTGAGAAGAAAACAAGACAACATTTAAGAGATTGTGTGAGTTTCTTTGCTGAAATTAAATTGAAGGTGAAACTAGGAATGCAAAGCACATTATGCAAAGTAATGTTTTCTGAGGTTTTCACAATTCCCATGTGTGTAGCTGGGACATTTTCTCCATTCGGCAAAGTCACATAATGTTTCACATTAGATTGGATGGATGCAAAAAATGAGGTAGAACAGGTAATGTGATCTGTTGCTCCCGTGTCGAGAATCCATGGAGTTTTAAGATCATTTTTATGACTGTGATGAAATGTGGTTAAACTTAAAGGTATACCAGACAATTTATGATTGAAGTCATCTTATAAAGAATGATTTGTAGAAGCTTGGGCATTGTTTGAAGAGGCAAGTTGCTGTGGATTTGTTGTTGTCTTGAGGAGTGCCATTAGTTGGGAATATTGCTTTTGACTTAATAACATTTGACCTTTGTCTTTGACCACCTCCTGATTAGAAACCATATTAGCAGCTGATTTCACTTATCATTCAACCTATGCCCCTATGGAAATCCATGAAGCTTATAGCATTTGTCAACTGAATGTCCAGGCATCTAATAGTAAGAGCACAATGGCCTATTTGGATTTGCCTTGAAACATCTCCCAAGGGAATGGCTTGCAATTCTGCAATGAGTGCAATAACACATGTCCCTGTCTTTCTATTGTGATGAAAAACTCTGGTTTCCTCCTTGTTTGAAGTTCCTTTTGCTTAGAAAAACCATAGAATCAGAATCGACAGAACTAATATTTGATATTTCTCGCCTTTTCTCCTCTTGTTGGATCAAGGAGTACACTTCATTCAAGCTAGGAAATGGCTTAATCAGTAGAACTTGAGCCTTAATTTCTTTATAAGACTCATTCAACCCCATTAAAAACTTCATGACCCAGTCCCTTTGCTGGTTTTCGATCACTATCTTCAAGCCCCCACAAGTACAGCTAGGGATGTTCTCATAGTTCAGTAGTTCGTCCAGTAGGATTTTGAGTTTGGAGTAATAAATACTTACAAAGTCTTGGTTTTGCATCAAGGTAGTAATATCATTTTTAACTTCAAAAATGCGTGGAGCATTCTGTTGAGAAAAACGCTGCTCAAGGTCAATCCAAAGGAGATGAGCCATTTCACCATAAATGGTGTTGCTCTTGATATCAACTGCCATAGCGTTCTACATCCAAGTGATGACAATGTCATTGCATCTTAACCAATGCTCCATTAATGGATCATTAGGATCTTCCGGTTCACATAAAGTACAATCAATGAATCCTAGTTTGTTTTTTATTCTTAATGCTCTCTTCATTGATCGAGCCTAGGAATAATAGTTATTGGATTTCAAAATATGAGTAACCAGTATAAGAGCACCTCTATCATTGCTGCCAATGTAGTAAGGGCTGTTGGGATGCGTCGGGTTATGAGGGAGAACCATTGAATTTCTATCATTAGCTTGCTGTAGATTTTGAGTGGGATTTGGATTAGTCTTGAATCAGTGGGTAAATTTGATCATTCCATTTCATGCTCTGATACCATGTTAGATCTGGAAAGATAGAATTATGATATAATCAATTTGAGAGGAATCTGGAATTTGTATTCAATCTCGTTAGAATTGAATGAATAATTGTACAATGAGATGTCCATATTTATACAGCAAATTGGAATCATTTCCTAACAAACTCACTAACAAATTTACATGCCAATTGGCAATAAAACGGAATCTGTACAAACAAAAAAAACATCTAATAAATTTCCTTCTAAATTATTCTGTTGCTGCCTTGTCATCAGTTCTCGTTCGCTCTTCTTCCTGCTGACTGTGTTCCAGTTGGTTTACATCTTCATCTTGCTGTTTTAATACCAACCAACTAGAATGCCAACAGCTCACTCAAAATTAGCAGAAGGAAAGAAGGATTATACGTAAACCAAAAAACCTAGAAGTAGGAATCAAAGTTCCGAATTAATTTTTGAACACAAATTATAGACTTACAGACTAAACTACAGCGGAGAAAGTCGATGGCAGTCGGTGGCATGCAGATGTCACGTTACAAGCAACAGAGCAAGTCCACGGCGCGTAGAGAGAATTAGAGAAAGGGAGGAAATTGGGTGAAAATTGAAATCAATTCTCGTGAACATAATGGTTTTGGATTTTGGGAAATGGCTAATGGGCCTAATGTTATTTAAAAAAAGGGGCCTAAAAAGCCCTTAAGCCCACTAGTTAAAAATAAGGGAAAATTAATATTTAAGGTGTATTCTTTACCTCAATTCATAAGTAAGGTAAATAGTTTAAAAATTAAAAAATCAGGTATGGATTTAATTAATTAAAAATATTTATTAAATAAAGATAATAAAGTCACATTTTGTGATTAATGGTCACATATTCATAATTATAAGTTACAGATTTATTTACTGGTCACATATCGTCAAATTNTTAAGCCCACTAGTTAAAAATAAGGGAAAATTAATATTTAAGGTGTATTCTTTAACTCAATTCATAAGTAAGGTAAATAGTTTAAAAATTAAAAAATCAGGTATGGATTTAATTAATTAAAAATATTTATTAAATATTGATAATAAAGTCACAGTTTGTGATTAATGGTCACAGATTCATATTTATAAGTTACAGATTTATTTATTGGTCACATGTTATTTCGTGGTCACAGATCAAAAATTTTATAGGTCACATATTATTCAAATTACAAGTCACAATTTATTTACTGGTCACATATTATCAAATTAATTAGTCATTGATGATTTCGAGGTCACATATTTTCAAATTTATTGGTCACAGATTATTTGTGAGTCACATATGGTCAAATTTTTAGGTCACAGTTAAATCATTGGTCACATACAACCAGTTACAGTTAAAGTCGTAGCATCCCTGCCGCCGCCACAACCATCCACCAACAATAACACCAATCACCAACAAAACCTTCACCACCAGATCCAATAAAAAAAAATCTCGAACCCGCCACCACCTTCATCCTCGTCGCTACCATCAGTTCTATCACCATCCCTGTCGCCGCCAACAACACAGAAATCACCACACCGCACCACAACCACCATAAACTGAGAGACGTCACACCACCCAAACCGCCATATCCACCACATCAAAAGACAAAGAGCCACCACTGTCATTCTCAATATATTCGGTGCAAGAACCTTCAAGAGAGATATTTACAAGAGTTTTCACCAAGACCCAAAAATTGAACCAGCCCTCACAACCTTGATCATCGATCCTCAAAAGGATCTCCCAAACAACAACTTATACAAATCAGAAGCCTCACTGCTTGAACAATTACAGATTTACCGGTAACATTTAAGACACAAAACATTACCTAAAACACTACAATTGACAATCAGAAATGTACACTAAAAATAGGCTCAGATCTGAAAATAAACTATACAAACCAATAGGCTAAATTTCAACTCAACACTCAAATGAAAAAAAAAACTCTCGAAGAGATCTCCAAATCGCCTTCGCCGAAAGCTCGAGATAAAACCAGAGAATTAGAGACTAAAAGTGACGATTGAGGAGTCTAAGGAAATCCTTTTTACCAATTAGTCTCAGCCTTAAATTTAATCTAAGGGTCAAGAAGAGTCCCAAACAAACACAGATCGAGCAGCGCACAAATTGATCGGCGATTTGCACGCTCAAGGCGATTTCTCCTTCTGACTAGAGGTTGATGATGTAGCTCAAAAGAAAGGCTCGTTGCGGGAAGAATGGTGGAGTGAAAGAGGAAGATGAGGGGGTGTGTGTGGTTTGGCCAGAAGGTAGCATCACCTCAGCGAATTGAGTCGTCGTGCCATTCACAGGAAGAGAGAAGGGGAGGTGAGGAGAGGAAGACGGGAGGTGAGAGTTGAAATTAGGGTTATTAATTAGGGTTTTAATATATATTACCTGATTTTTGAATAAATAAATTTTGGATCTGATTTTTAAACAGTCGTCTTTAAACACCTGATTTTTTGTAATTTCCCTAAAAATAAAAAAAGGTCCAAACCAATTTCAATTCATCTTCTTCATTCCGTTTGCAGTCTATCCCTAGGCCACAGACAATCGCCAATTCTGCTACAGTTTCGACGGAGTTAGCACAGGCGACCGCGCTGGCTTGTCGGGTGTTGGCTCCGCCACTGCCTTCAACGACACATTCTTAATGAAAATCCTAAGCCAAAGATTGCTTCTTTTTAATATTAGATACTCAGTTGTATACAAAAAGATTATCGGTGTTCAGTACGTTCCTCCAACTCATCCATATCTGCTTGTGTTCGATTTTGGTGGATGGTGTATTTGGGAAGTAGCTAAAAGATCGAAATTGGGGGTGGTGGACGATCTGGAGTCCATTCTCTTTCTAGCAATTGAATGATCGGAAAATGGGGTGGCTCCGATTCTAACCATGGTATTGGATGCATGAGATCTTGTAAGCATGAAATAAATAAGCCTTTGTTTGGAAACATACAATTAAAAATTGATTTATAAATTGTACACGTTGAGTTTTCTAGGTCATGGGAGTAGCTGTCGATATTGGTGTTACTTGTGACCTTCCATTTTCAAATGGATCCCTTTTTTATTTGATATTTTTTTACTTTAGTGTGTAATGACAAAAGTGCCCCTCAACCATCCCACTGGCACCTTGGTTGCGAAAGTGATTGGGGACAGTTGGGTAAATTGATCTACATGGATAAGGGGCAAATTTAATAAAAAAAACAAAAAAACAAAAAAAAAAATGCAATTGTGTTTGATTGGCTTTATTTTTTAAGGAAATATCATTTTTCCATCTAAGTTTTTATTTTTGTGCGGTTTGATTGATATTCTTCATAAAAAATATTTTCTAAACGTTGGTCATGCGACCATATTTTCTTTAAAAACAAAGATAATATTTTTTTTTTAGGGAGAAGTAAATTTTTATTTTATAGGCAATTCGCTCACTCTCTCATCTACCCCCATTTCTCTTATTTACTCACTAATAAAAAAAATAAACGAGTATAACATTTTTTAGGTTGAAAATTAAATTAATTAAACACATTTAACCCATGTTTGATGGTCATTATTTGGCCAAAATAATATTTCAAATAGTAATTTTTAAGTGAATGTGCGGTTAAAATGTAGGAAAAATTTTGAAATTACGTGCAAAATATTTTATTGTATGAATATATAGTTGAAAATGAGTATTTAAAAAAAAAGTTTTCGAATAATGGTTGTAAAACAGGGTATT
This sequence comes from Fraxinus nigra, assembly GCA_903798295.1. Taxonomy (NCBI): domain Eukaryota; kingdom Viridiplantae; phylum Streptophyta; class Magnoliopsida; order Lamiales; family Oleaceae; genus Fraxinus; species Fraxinus nigra. Next base: position 6,920 of record CAIGRH010228260.1, on the reverse strand, counting down.
AATTAATAATGTTCATGCAAATAAATTTTAGATAATTCAATTATTTAAAACCTGTTTTTTTTTTCAAACAAGTTTCATACTTACAATCAAACGCACCCTCAATGTTATGATAATAGATGTCAACTAGGTCGTTGTCATATGTTGTCATAATATAAGGGATTTAATAATATTTCGATTAGCATTTTAACGGTAATATGGACTAAATTAACCTAAAAAGAAAACATATTTCCCAACATAACACAATATATGAACCAAATTAAGGACCATGAAAGAGAAAGACAAGGTTTCATATTGGGGAAGATCTATGTTGTCGACATTGATTAATTTGAATGTGTTGTATAGAAAGAGAGGAGGGAAGAAAGAAGCGTCTAAAATAAATTAAGGGCAAGGACCCGTACTCTGGAGTTGGCAATAGAAAATATTTTGGAGAGGAAAATGACGCTTTTATTTTTAAATTATTTGCTTCTTTTTTTCTTTTTGCTATTTTGTTTCTCTTTTTTAATTATTTTAATTAATTAAATGTGAAGAGGTTATTTAGCTCTAATTAACGTTTGACTTTTCACCAATTCACATAATTTTTTAGGAAAAATCTTAGTTGTACTTAACAACTTACCAAAATTTTGACATAATTGACACATAACCTCCACCTATTGGTGGGTGCATGTGGGCCCAGACGCCCCACCAATAGGGGAAGGTCGTGTGTCAATTATGCCAAAGATTTGGTAAGTTGTTAGATACATAAAGTATCTCCCAATTTTTTATACAACTATTAAAGGTCCTTTCGGCATACATTTATTAAAATGATTTGAGACATATGTGCTACAATTTAAAGGTTTGGACTATGATGCACATTCTTGAATTATTTGGGACCTCAGTTGCGTAAGTTCTCTAAAATTAATGCAATCCAGTCACTTCCCACTTTGTTTGCAAAAACAGCTTTGAACAATATGTAAGTCCTTGTTTGGTACCTATTATTTCCAAAATACATTTTTATATTTCTTATTTTTAATCATACATTTTTCAATAAAATAATATTATACACAAACTCAAAATCTTCCTTATTTTTTAACCACACTTTCTCCATCAAATCACTATTTCAAAATTCATTTTTTTTTTTTCAAAAAATGGGGCTCGAACAAATTTACAGAAGATAGGGAGCAATAAAAGTATAGACCAAACGACGACTTAATTAAATTAGTGACTTCCATAAATGTGGTGGAAAAAGAAGCAAGATTTTTAATACGACGTGGCAAGAGTTGAACTCTTGTTTTAACAGACAATACTACCTGATATGGACACCAGTTTATATAAAATTATAATTCTAAATTACGGAAATAGAAAATTGAACAGTGCTTATTTTAGAAATGAAAGATGGGCTCAAAAATGTGAAAAGTATTTTTCATTAAGCCCCGTTTGATATCCATTGAAAGAGTTTTTTTTAGGAAAAATAAGTTTTATAATAGTGGTTTTTCGGAAAATGTTTGGTTAAAAAGTATGAAATGGTTTTGAATTCACGTACAAAAATATTTTATTGGGAAAAAGTGTTGTTGAGTTTTTAGGGAAAAAAAATGATTTTGAAGAATGATATACAAATATGGGCTAAAAGCATAAGTCTGAATACTAATAGTGCAGATCATGGGTGGATATATAGTGGGCGTAGTGGGGTCCGTTGCCTTCACGCTAAATTTGAAATTCAAGATTTTGCAATAGATTTTCAAGATTTTACACAAAATTTTTAAAAAAAAATCTTATAATTTTCAATTTTGTCCCCATAATTAAAATTTTGTGAAATTTGTCCCCAAAACTCTAATCTCCATATCACCCCCTAGTGCAGGTAATAATGGATGCCTACTTGCCCCTCAGGGCATAGCTCAGTGGTGTAAAGGACAAGAGTGAGGTAGTCTCAGTTGAGCTAGCAGCCGCAGTGTGAGGTTCGATTCCTGCCTCTAACAAAGGTTTGAAATTGGACTCTCGTGGACACCAGTATGACAGCTCTTGTACATTAATCTGTTGAGGCACATCCCGCGATTTACCATCTCCATAATACTCTAGGGGCAAGGTGATGGGGGTCATCAAGGTTATGGTTCAACCTTTAATAATGGATGCCTACTTTGCATACCTAGTCATAAATGTTGGATACTATGTTGGAAATGACATACTTGAACAGACATATTTGGTATTAAAAGAATATGTCATGTTAGTAAAGTACATGTCTAAAATAAACATGTTCTAAAGTCAAGGTTTTGTGATTGGATTTTTACATGTAATAATGTCAAATAGCAAATGAAAAGTTTTATCATTCATTCGTCTCTAATACGTGATACTTGTAGCAACTTAATTCTCGTTCTTTGTAATCCTTAACTTCTAATTTTGTAGCGTTCATAGTCTTTGTTGATCAAGAGAAAGAAAGAGTAAATCATACTGTAAAGGCATAATCTAGTCCCTCAATTATGGAGCGATAAAATCACAATATTTAAAAGGAGTAATTAGCACATTGCATCCTCACTTTTCATTGTTATTGTGAAAAACGTTTGTACCTTTCATTTTTTGACATTTTCATCCTTATTTTTACCTTTCATCACGCAAAAGGTTATTTTCACATATTTTCTCAATTAAAAATTATGAAATGACGAATATACCTTCCTCTTTAAATAAAACAAAAAGAAAAAAAAAATAATTGCAATCACAGTCCTAATTTTTTTAAAAAGTGCAAATAGGTCACAAATAAATTATTAAAGGATAATTAGTACATAATGTCCCTATATTTCACCGTTATTGCAAAAAACATTCATACATTTCATTTTTTGACATTTTCACCCTTAATCACACATTTGATTATGCAAACCATCATTTTTATCCAATTTTTCAATAAAAACATGTGAAATGACGAATATACCATCATATTTAAATAAATAATATTTTTTTAATTTCTAACGCTTTAATAATTTATTTGGGACTCATTTGTATTTTTAGTTTATTTATTTATTTATTTTTAAATAAATTTAATTAGGACTTGTTTGTACTTTTTTTTTAAAAAAAAAGTTTAAATAATTTATTGGGGACTTGTTTTCACTTTTTAAAAAATTGGGACTATGATTGCAATTAATTCTTTAGCTTTTTATTTAAATAGGAGTGTATATTCGTCATTTCATAGTTTTCTATTGAGAAATTAGATAAAAATGATGGTTTGCGCAATCAAATATGTAATTAAGGTTGAAAATGCTTAAAAACGAAATGTATGGACGTTTTTCGTAACAAGGGTAAAAGATACGGACATTATATACTAATTACCCTTTTAATAATTTATTTGTGACTTAGTTGCTTTTAAAAAAAAAAAATTGGGACCGTTGTTACAATTAGTTTTTTCTTTTTTTTTTTAAATTTTATTTAAAGAGAGTGATACATTCGTCATTTCATAATTTTTAATTGAAAAAATTGGTGGAAAAAACCTTTTGTGCAATTAAAGGTGAAAATGCTAAAAAACGAAAGGTATGATGTTTTCCACTATAACAATGAAAGGTGATGACGTTATGTGCTAATTACCCTTAAAAAAAATGAAGACGTGATTATTGAGTGTCTATCAAGGAAAATAGACACGTAATAAATGTTGCACGATTAACACTTAACTACTCGACTAACTTCATCGTTTAAATATATTTGCTAAAAAAATTTAACTATGCATTAGACGTATGATATATTTTTTGATCAGTCTTAAAATCAACAATATAAATATTGACCGTCGATAATATTTGACATCGACACATACCAACCCATATCTAATCCAGTCATATCACTTTTATCTTCATTCTATTTTTATTATTTGAATTATTTTAAAAGTTCATTGTTACTAAATTAACTTGTCACCAATAATTCATTAGCGATAATATAAAATTTAAAAGGTCTAATTAAAGTAAAATAGTTGGTCCAATTGGAAAGCCATATCGAAGGTCGCATGCATTAGTCTTTGACATTAATCCGAGTACTTGGATCATTTGATGTTAACGTTGTACCAATTTCTTTCTCCCCTCCAATTAAATCACCTTTGACCCTACCTAGAAATTTTCAAACCAATCTTTTAGTCATTTTCATCCTTGATAGATTGAACATTCAAAATATTTACCATTCTAATTTCTACTTTAAAGACGAACCCACCTAAAAATATTTTCACGAGTAGTCGCCTCTACGATGAAAGAATATAGATGTTTTCAGATAGCTTTGATCTACAAAATTAGGGTCAGCTTCCTTGAAAAACTTTTTAAACGTACAAAACACTTTAAAAAAATCATCCACAGACTCAAAAGCGTCTTCTCGACTTAAAAAAATAAAAAAAATTAACTTTACCATATTCATGCCAAACAGACCATATAACACATATACATAAAATGAGTGTGTTTGTTAGCCTCAAAAATTCGTTGATCGTGTGGTCAACAACACTCTGATCACCTCCTTCCTCCTCAACCTACACATTGAACATGCTGTTAGGAGGAAAAAGTCGTCAGTCGAACAAAAATGTTCGACAACCTACTACAACTGTCAACTCAACTGACGAAATAATATTTACAAAGTGCAAGGGAAAATAAGAGAGGGAAAGTAGCTAGAGGAAGTAAAAACTTTAAGGGCGTGTTCAGTTCTTTCTTAAAATTCAATTAAAATTGAAAATATAGCCGTTCCTAGGTCTCACTCGTCTAATAAAAGTCAACAATAACGGCTAGTTTTTCAATTTTAATCCGATTTTAATCTCTATCGAACACGCCCTAAATGTGGAGTTACTTTGCCTATTTATTGAGGATGAAATGCGACAAGATGGACCGTGAGACAATGGATTGAGCCTAAAACAAGATGAGTTGAATTAGTTCAATTGATCTAATCCGTTTGACATAATTGATTAATGCCAAGTCTCCCAACGTGGGATTCTAGCACCTGCCAAACTTGAATCCCTAATTGATGTGGGTAGTTGCAATTCAGTCAAGTCATATACTCTAGGGCAAATAGTTAAAGAGTTAGATAAGAGTTGAATTAGAGTCGGATCAACATTAAAAATAAATAAATAAATAGTTGAAGATTACATTATAATGTGATATGTAGGTATCATGTCTCGAATTGGCCAGTTTCGAACAAAACTAAATGATTATTAATTTTTTTTTTAACAAATTTTAAATCTTTGATTTTTATGGAAAAAAAAAAAAATTGGTTGAGCTAGTCGATTCAATATATTTTTTATAATAGGAACAATAACATGAACTGTTTAAATTTACATTAAATTGTCACGTGATTTTCTTAGATACAACTTTCCAGGCATAGACCAAAGCAAGAAAACAGAAAATTAACATTAACATTACATAGTTGAACATGTGGAGATCACATGACGATTTAACACAATTGTACGGTTGATTGTGCAAAAATAATGAAAAATTGAAGATCAACTTGTTCATTTATAAAGGTTAAAGACCAATTTGCTATCAGAATAATATATTGAGGATCAATGATGTAATTTTATCACAATTGACGATAATTACCGCGACGCCATAGAATTCAGGCGCTGTTACTTCTCTCTTTACTTTCCCTCTCGAATCGTCGCCTTCAAATGGTAAACTTTCCTTTATTTTTCCAGTAGACTCAAACCCAATTCTCCATTTTCCTTCTTCTTTTTAATTTCTCTCTCTACAACTCGGAATTCAGTTCTCATGGAGGCTGAGAATCCAGGAATTGTTAAGCTCGAGTGTTGTGTGAAGAATTATGATTGGGGTAAAATTGGGAGGGAGTCGAGTGTTGCGCGGTTGTACGCGAAGAACAGTGGAGAAGAAGCAGAAGATTGTAAGCCATATGCTGAGTTCTGGATGGGGACCCACGTGTCCGGGCCCTCCTACGCGGTGGTGGTGGGTCCGGGAGAGAATGGAGTGCCGAATGGGAGTCATGGTAGTGGTAATAGCTGTAATTTTGTGAATTTGAAGGATTGGATTGAGCAAAACCCCTGTGTAATTGGTGATAAGGTTTTGCAGAAATGGGGCCCCAGTCTCCCTTTTCTCTTCAAGGTATGCTCGCCATTAAATCCTGCTCGAATTATGGATTAATCTTCGAAGAATTTATTCTCATATCACTTCTTTTGGGAAAGTCATTTTCTGATTTATCATCAATTTTAGACGTTCCTTTTACTCTTTGAAAATGGGAATTTTTTTTTCTTTTGGTATTTTTTGAAATTTGGACGTGTAAATTGGATGTTATCTACTTATTTACTGCAAAAATCGGGCATAATCATCTATGCTACATGTCTTACTGAGTGGATTTTTGGCAAATTGGTGTTTTTAAGGTGCTTTCAGTGGCAAAGCCATTGTCAATACAGGCTCATCCAGATAAGGTTTTGGCTGAAGTTCTCCATAAGCAACAGCCAGACGTATATAAGGATGACAATCACAAGCCTGAGATGGCTTTGGCACTCACTGAGTTCGAGGCTTTATGCGGATTTATCAGTCTTGAGGTAGTGTGCTTGTTTTCGCCACTTTCTTGATTATCTTATAGTGTTTGGTTTAATTACTGCATTTAGAACTGAACGTCTTTATTAGGGCTTGAAACTACAATTGTGACGTGCTGGTATTTGAAAATTGTGCTTTCAACATTTATGCCTTTCAGTTTCATTCTGGTATCCTGTAAGACTGAAGAATGAATGAAGATACTTTTCTAGATTGTTTTCAGCTGTTATTCTGTTTGATGGATGAGAACAATGTTATTTTCATTTGGAGATTCACTCATGATTTGAGCATACACACTGTTGTCTTTGGTTTTGCACGTATTAAACTATACAGATCAAGGTTTAAAAAGACGAAACTAAGTACTGAGACGGTTTTTCTTTATGAGGCGCCACGAGGCGGATTAAGGCGTAAGTCTCACAAAAAACAAATAATCTAAGTAAAAAAATTATAAAA
>CAIGRH010228234.1:0-14316 GCA_903798295.1 Fraxinus nigra | reverse complement strand
GCTTGCAGTATCTCAACAGATAGCATTCCCATGTTTTAACAAATTTGTGTACTCATAAAGTAACCAAAATATGTTCGCTTGCACGTGGAACATGTTCATTTTCAAGAAGCCAATTTTTATATCACAAGCAAGAGAGAAAATGTTTTCTGACTTGCACATGTGCCATACAAACAGAACCATGGCAAACCAGTATATCATATCAAAAGTCTGAAATGTAGTTAAACAGTTTCGAAGTGAGTAGCTATGAATTTTTCATCTGAGATGCTAACCAATTGTATGGACAATAGGTAACCCCTTTAATTAGTTTCTGAATATTTGTCAATAGATAACCCCTTTAATTAGTTTCTGAATATTTGTCTATATGCTCGGAAATTCAGAAAGACTCGGGCCAACATCTGCTTGTCTGATTACATTTAGCAGAATATGATTCCTTTAAAATGTGTCTTCCTCGGGTTCAACTCTAGTAGTGAATAAAAATTGGAATAATCAAGGACATCAAAAGAGCAACTTCGGGGATCATCGACCAACCAGAAAAAACCAGTGGTGTGACCACTGCCAACGCTCGAACCATACCCGGGAGACATGCTGCAAACTCCACGGAAAGCCAGCCAATTGGAAGCCTCAAAAACCAGGAGAAAACCGAGGATACCAAGCTGTCAGTGAGGGAGGAAGTCAGACACCACAATCGAGCTTTAGCCAGGAGAAGGTAGCTGAACTCCAGAAATTTTTCCAACAACATTAAGTCCAATCAAGCAACCTGCCAAACCAGAATGCCACGTGCAACATAGCTCAGAAAAGTAGTTTCTCACTCGCTTTAAGTACGGAGACAGCCAGCAATAATGAATGGTTAATAGACTCAGGCGCATCAGGTCATATGAAGGGGAATTCTGAGATGTTCTCAACTTACACACCATACTCCGGAAGCCTTAACATTAGGACCGCAGATGGTTCCTTATTCTCGGTTGCAGGACAAGGGGCTGTTTTACTTTCACCTAATATTAGCCTAATGCTCTGTTTTACATGTGGCGCAATTTCTTGGTGTTCAAAGAAGCAACCAATAGTGGCGCTTTCCACCCCCGAGGCCAAATATATAGCAGCTTCTTCAGTCAGATGTTAAATTATATGGTTAAAAGGTGTTCTAGAAAGCATGAAGTTCAAGCAAGAAGGTCGTACAACGCAATAATAGTTCAACCATCTTTGTTTCGGAGGATCCAGTTCTACATGAAAGAACAAAGCATATTCATCTTCGTTTTCATTTTCTACGGGAGCTCGTTAATGAAGGTGAAATCTACATCGAATATTGTCGAAGTGAAGAACTTGCTAATATTTTTACAAAAGCACCTGGAGGGCATTTTTTTTAGGAATGTTGCAGCTTTGAGAGTCAAAAGCAAATTTGTTTTACGGGAGGCATTGTTGGAATAAATCTAATTTGGCCATCATATTTTCTAGAAAAATTTATGTATTTGAATCTAGTCAAGTGTCTCATGGCATTCCATTCATGTATGTAAATCTAGTCAAATGAATTAAAATTTTTATGGTTCCTATGCCATCTTGATATGTATAATTGGGACCACATGCAGTATTTTTTTAAGGCAAATAAGAAGTAAATTTTCAGTTCCTTTGTCTCGGCAATGTAGAAATATTGAACTTAAAACAGGTATTTGATTACTGAATGCTAGTACAAACTTTAGATGTGGAGTCTGAAAAATAAAGAAAAGTACTGAACATTAGAGCTTAATAAAGTCGAGACTTATTATTATGGGCTTAAAAGCTTCAGATATTCAGTTTATAAATTTGCCCAAAGAAAAACTCAAGATATATTATTATAATTTTTGGTGGCTTGTTATCACAGACGTCAAGGATGTAAATTTGCTAGATGGATGGGAGGGACTAACTAATTCTCAAACTAATGTCTCAGTTAGCTGTCCCTCCCATTTGAGTAACCTTGCCCAACCAAGACAATGCACACCCTCGACATTTTCTACCTACTTAGAAATACCACTTGATTTCCCTCTCTTTGTTGATCAACACTGCTACAGCTGAATATTTTTCTCGTGTCTTTTTATGAAAGTAAAATATAGTGCAATTCATAAAAAGGCTCAGAGAGAAATTTTGTAATTCTGTTACTTTAAAGAAGACTCCCTTCAAGAGAGTTTGTAGCCCAAAAGTGATAACCTAAAATTGAAGTCGTTGCTAAGAATAAAATAAATCTGAATGGGGAACAAAAGGCGAGGAAATCTAGCCAAAGTACCAAAGAGTTGGGATATTCAAGAGTGGCACGGTATTAGCTAAAAAATATAGAATTATTCTACTGAAAAAGGATGGTTATCCTCCCTTACACAGCCCTAAAGCAACAGATCAGCAGCTGGCAACCACTAGGCTACTTGCGAACGAATGCTCTTACAGGCTTGCCACATCAGCAACGTGGTGGCCAATGTAAGCTACACAAATCTTCTCTTGGACTGACCTACTGCTTACTTTCCACTCCTGCCCTTGCTTCCCAACATTCTTATAAAGGTATTTTTGGAACCACCTTCACCAAGCAAAATGCTGAAGTTGGGGTTTACACATCTTGGAATGGCGCAGATAGGCACTACAACTTGCTCTGTAACATACCAATGAGGTCAGATTCTAGTAAATTGCTAGCCTTCCTTCAGGACCACCATACACTATGCCTTACTTGAGGTTGGCATTTACAAGATGAAGTGCACAATCTCTCAAGGTTAAGGGACTCCAAAACATAGTCCAGGTCCTCCGCCATCTATAACCGGACTTCAGTCACGCGCTCTAGATTGGAGGAGACACATTTGAACAACGTAGCTATCCATCTCATAAGAAAACTGCCACATGGACGATCCAGCACATGCATTATGAAAAGTACAAACTACACATTTGATCCATTTAATAAAGAAACGGAGTGAATTATTTAATATGCTAAGATGTGTGATGGAGTTAAATCCCTATACATCTGGACTACAAAAGGCAAAATTAAGACACAAAGCACAAGCCTGACAAGCCAGAAACAGAATGGCCCTTCAATGGCACAGTAAACACCTTTTAGCGCAAATACATCGGAGTCTACTCAGGTGCTAGATTTATCTCAGATCAAGTGCACTTAATGGCACAGTAAATATCTCAGCCTCCCATCAGTGATGGATCATAGCAAGAAGAGAGTTTTGATGGGGTTAGAGAAAAAGTGTGACAGAAACTACAGCTGTGGTGCAGGAGTTTATTTTCTATGGGGGGAAAGAAGTGCTCATCAATGCTGTTGCGCAAGCAAAATACCGAACTACACTATGAGCATGTTCCAACTGCCAGTTGATATGTGTAAAGAATTGTAGCGGTTAGCCTCATCATTCTGGTGGGTATCTGGCTCTAATGGGAAGGGAAAATTACACTGGCTATCCTGGGATGCTTAATTCTACCCAGCATCGAGTGGTGATGGACTTCCATAGCCTGGTGGATTTTTACAAATCCCGAGTCATTACTTGAGCAAATCTTGCTGCAAAATACTATCACCACTGCCCGTTTATGTATGCAACATGTAGAGGGGGTAGTTCATATCCATGGCAAAGTATTTTGTGGGGCCAATAGCTGATAAAACATGGTATTCGATGGCGAGTCGGGGATGGGTCAAGCATCACCGCCTTTCCTCCCCGTGGATTCCCCGTCCATGCTCCTTTCTCTAATCATGCCACACTATGGAGATTTCCTCAGTGTCTGAGCGTATGAACCAGGATGGACATTGTAATAAAGAAGTAACTGAGAACAGGTTTTTGCCCCCAGACAGCGAGCTTATTCTGTCCTTGCCATGTGGTAACCCGGATGTGAAGGACATCCCGATGTGGCATTATAAGCAGAAGGGAGTGCATACCGTCAAATTTGGATACTGACTATCAGTATCACTCTCTAAGCTGCACTCAGAGGCTTGCTCCAATCCGCTTGGCAGCTGGAGGAAATTTATGCAGCACTTAAATCTCCCACCCAAAATACCAATCTTTTTATGAGAATTTTTCATGGACATTATTCCAACAAATGCGAACCTTCAAAACCGGCATTTAGGCAGACCTGCAGCCGGTCTGAGGGAGAAGCATAGAGAATATTTCATGCCCTGTTTTGTAGTCCAATGATTGAAGGGGTTTGGGCAGGCAGAATTTTTCCTGAGATAGCAGCAAAGTTTAAGGGGAATAACACAGCACAATTGTTACTTTGATGCTTGGAAGGAATTAGCAGCTAGTGAAATGGAGTTACAGTTTCATCATGTGGGGGTGCTGGAAAAGCTGCAATGTAGCTGTCTTTAGGGTTTTAACCATGATTGGACAAAAATTCTCATTCAGAACACAGTGAGCACAGATGACAGATCATGGATGCAGCCCCTAGCAGAGAAACAGAAAATAAATGAGGATGTTGCCACAAAACCCGGTCATGGACATTACGGGATAGGGGTGATATGCAGGGACGACCATGGGGAATTGATAGCAGCTCTATCCAGATCAATTCATGGTGACATCTTACATCTTGCTGGGGAATGCATTGCTATCATGGAGGGGCTGAGATTCACCCTCGACCAAGGTCTCACCGTTTCCTCCGTTGAATCTGATTGCAATAATGCTATTGAGGCACTAAAGAAAGCGAATGTCCATGCACCTGAAGGGGCTATCTTGAGCCGGACATTTCTGGGGTTTTCTTTTACTCGGTGGGAAGCAAATGGCGTTGCGCATGTTTTAGCCAAAGAGGCTTTTGCTCATTTTCAGCATAATATTTGGCTCGAAAGGCCACCTCCTTCTCTTGTAAACATTCTGGAGTTTGATTTTAATAAATGCATTCGTTTGGAAAAAAAAAAATGCCCTTCAATTTCTTCCAACATAAATATCAATAAACATTTATCAAAATTTTGCAACGCTCTTTATCATATCTAATAGAGATATGCCAGAAAAGAACTCTACCTGAGAACAAGCTTCTTGATACCTCCCAACGGCACAAAGCAGGTGTGTGCCAGACAATGACTGGTCAGTTCTAACCATATTAGCTGCAACCACCTATACAATAATAATGGGAGTTAAATGACAAAGGAAGTGGAATCATAGGTTAAGTATACAGTATCGGTTAGAAGAAAGAAGCACCTTGACAGCAAGTTCAAGTAGAGATTTTGACACTGCAGATGAAAGAGCCACAGCTTGCAGAGCATTGGCATAGAAGTAAGAGCTCTCTGGAGGAGTAGAGAGCAGTAAACTAACAGCACCTTCCAAATTCCCAACTGACACAAGTCTAATACTCGAGGAAATGTAATATAATTAGGTAAATGATATACATCAACATTCTTTATATTAGTTGTTAGTTGCTATCTAAATTGTGTGCATAGAAAAATACTGCTGAAGATAATATTTTGAATGACATACATGTGGACAAGTTTAACAGCTTAAGCTTTTTAACCAAGTGGTTCAACATAGTATTAAAGCAAGTAACTTTGTTGATTGATAGTCCACCTCCCATGTAAACTGTGAAGTGTTATGTGAAATCATCATAGTTCTAAATTCTCCACATTGCCAAGCACTTCTGTCAACAAGTACTCTGTAGGCTTCCATTTTCTAGTCTCTACAACATAATCGTAAGGATAACGTTTCTTTTATCAAACTACAATCAGGGATATGCACAAGGAAATTAATTTTCTTTGATTTTCTACCCAAGGAAAAAGAGAAATGCCAGCAATATCAAGGATGGGACACACTTATTTTTTCTTTTCCTCTTATTTTCCTTCTCGCCAGCTATAATATAGGCTCCACATAAGTGAAGTAATTGATAACATTCAGGTTTCACACAGCTGCAGTTCATTCATAATGTTTTTGCAACACACTGATTTGTAAAGCTGGATATATCACATCCAGTTTGTCACTTAATCAACTCAACTCAACAATGCATTACTCCATACTTCTCTAGATCTCCTACAATACACTTTTAGGACAAATCTTGAAACATCAAAAGGGCTTCAGTATGAGAAGATTTTTCAAGAAAAGAAATGAGTTTTAGTCCTTATGTAACCAAGCATTTTGACAAATAATAATTTTTAGATCATGAGTGCAATCATAGAACCAGCAACCTCCAATGTTGATATCGAAACAATTCAATTTGGTCAATAGAGGTAACACCTCTAAATTGCATATATACATAATCAGAGTACTGTAAAATCCCAGGGACAAATATACCGTGAGTGAGATCTACTTTGAACTGGCCCAAAAAATTAATCAAAACAAGCAATAGGGAATAAACAAATATGGAGGTGTAGAAAGACTTACTCATGTATATGGTTCTGAATTGCCTCTTCACTCTCCAATTTTTCATGCCAAGGAATGCGTTCACTAGCACACTCCCATAATTCCGCTTGTTCAAAAGCCATTAACCTAAGTTGGCCATTACCCTTCAAGGAAAAAAGCCATCATGAAAGATAATTAAATCCAGAAATCGTCATCTCATAACATTTCTGGTTACAAACAAAAAAGTTATATATTTACCAAGTTGAGTAATTTGTTACATTAAAGTTATCATTATAAATTTTCAATAATCTGACTAACCAATGGATTCTTTTTCCCTCCAGGCACTGATTTTCCTTTCGAAGAAATTCTACTCAACATGGATGCCTCGTCAATCTCAGGAGTTGCAGATAGATGTGGGCCTTTCTGTGACTTGTTAACCGATTTAATCATCAAGTGGTTAAGAGCCTGAGGTAATTGAAGCCAGAAAAATGCTTCCGTGGATTCACCAAAAACTGCAGCTGCAAATGCTAACCTTGCTGCAAAACCTTTGTTGACAAGACTAGCATAGAGTCTCACTCTCTGGTCATCAAGGAGGCAGCCTTCGAAACAAACATGTGAAGGAAAACAAAATTCATCAAATAATCAAATAAGTATTTTTAATATTGCTCTACAAAGGATGCTAACCTTCTTTGCGGTAAGGCTCTAATACTTTAAGCAGCATCTCCGGAACTACAGAGTCACCAACACGTGGTGAATCAAGCATATAACTGCGCAGATCTCCAGATGATGGAGTTCCTGGAATATGTGAATGTGTCTTGTTCGTGGTTGTACTGAATGCATTAAACCACGTGGGCTTCACCCCTAACTGTAAAATCATCCGCAATGCCTGCAGCAAAGGAACGTCTAAAGTGAGCAGATGAAAGACTAGTGTTCTTGCTCAATCATAACTTCTAGGTCATTCAAGTTTGCAGCATTAGCATGGTCATACTTCATTTAATAGTTTTGAGGGAGCATGAAAGCACGCCCATTTATACGATATTTTCCACTTCATCGAAATTTTACATAACAATAAATATTGGTCTAGTTACCAGGCATTTAATTTGCTTAACTTAATGTGTCTACCTGCATACACCTAATATACTATCAGGTATAGATTAGAAGTTACCAGTGCATGTGGTGTAGGCAGCAATATTGGAGAGGACAAAGGCAGCGATCGGAACCTCTCCTTCACTGATTGAGCTTGAGGATGAAAGCCAATTTTCTGGTCATTTCTGCATGTAATAAAACACAAAGACATACTTAGTATCGTGAACTACAAGAATCTAGCTCGAAGTTATTCATCTCTCTGACATTTATGAGAAGTATCATATTATAGCAGATTGCAAGATCAATATCAAAAGTTTTGGACAGGTTCTTTGTTTTTTCTCTATATAACAAACATGACGTACAAATTAACTTCGCTTTCTAGAATAAAAAAAAAAAAAGCCGACCAAAGGATGCAAAAGCTCCTGTAATCCCCTTGTTCACTAGAAATTATTGATTGCTGACAGCAAATCTGAAGGATTTATGGGACATACACATTAACTTCAATGAGACGAAAGCTACTGTCAGCTCCAGCAATGCACAATACCAGTGGATCATTCTTATCTGTTCGCAAAGGCAACCAGTCAAGTTCAAGTACAAGCGTTCCAGGAAATTGCGGTTGTAAGAGGGAATTGGCCAATGGATCTGATGAATCCTACAAATCAGAAACACGTCTTTAAAATTGAAACTGAATGGAAAATTATCCCAGCCTTGTACAGGGCAAAAATTAGTGAAGCAGGCTTTCTAGATTATTCACTTCTATTATTTTGATGAAGAAAAATATAACTGTATAACACAGCTTCATCACATAAAATATGGAGGAAAGGTTCATTTAATCAGCTAGCACAATTTCCCTGAAGTTAGCTATAATACTAAACACACTTGGAAGACTAACCTTTCATCCATTTTTATCTATATAATTTCAAAAACATGGAAATGAACATTTCAGCACTACACATAAATCATGCCAACTCAAGAAAATCAACTAGTCCCTAGTTTTGCTTACAAGATCAAAAACAGAGAATGTGTTGTCATAAAATAAAACTGCAATACGTCCACGGCTATGATCTCCTGGAACAACTGGTGAGAACTTGATTCTCCTTACACCTTCCCTGTGAGTGTTAAATGAGGATGATTGCCCAGTGGTAATATCCCACCAGCGTATGTTACCCGATCTGTCTCCCAAAGCCTGAAATGTCAATGCATTATCCCCCCCAATATGAATCCTTCTTACTATGTTAAACACGAGTAGCATATAAGAGTGGAAAAAATTGAATATAACATATGATACATACTACATGAGGCAGACGATAAGCCATGGCCGTAATTAATCCATCAGAAGAAATAAATGAAGATGATGGCCACTTCGGTCTGCAATGATGACAACAGCAAACTTGGTCACGAGTTCAAGAATGTGTAGTAAGTAGAAAAAATTCCTAGTCATTCTGATTCATATCGATAACTGAAAATTTAATTTCAGAATTATAAAAAATAAAAGAACTGGTAAATAAAATAGTTGATTGAAAAAGTCTGCACAGTTGAATCTCAACACTGTAGATCATAACAAAGACTGGTTGATAATCTAGTAGCATTAAGTGACAATTTCACTGCTGTCACGGAAAGTTACCGTGACTGTAAATGAAAGGCAAGTACAAATTAATGTTTAGATTCTTATGCCAGAAAAAGCTATGCATATCATGGCATAAAGCTATTAAATGAAGATATCAAAAGGTGTACAACTGAGTGCCTTAAATCTCTGTCCAATGGGCATTACCTTCAAGTCATCCAACTCAACAAGACTCTGTCATTGTATTTATACACTTACATCAGTAGTCATCCATGTCTAATGAAATATGGGACCGCAGTTTCTAATAAAAGTGAACAAGAAAATTAAAATTTAACAATAAGTCAATAACTTAAATTTTAACAATAACTTTGATGCAGGTAATGTATCAAGAGGATGAGAACAGAGATAAGAACGCCCATGTCTTTAGGTGGACATAAGGAACCTGTACTAACATGAAATACATCCAACAGACAGCACACCAAAGTAACAAGAACATGAACTAAGAGAAAAATAATAAGTAACATTAAAGTTATGGCAAGTAAATTTTGTCAAGAATCAAATGTCAATTTTGCAAGATGTGGCAAAGGAAATAGTGTATATATACACTAAGCTGACAAAAATGTTGCAATCAAAGAGATTCGCTAATTCTCAAGTTTGTAAGGGCAAAAACCACTTTGTGCTATGTTCCTTTAAGTGAAACAACATATTGGTTGGAAAACCAGTTGCTTGTGCATAGAATTACTCGATATCGAATCAAAATGCTAAATGAATATATTACAGTAAACCCATAAGTACAATTTAAGCTTGAACAGTATTTGAATCCGACTTCATCATAACTAGAATCAACTGTCAAGTTGTGAATGATTAAAAATTAATTAGCATAAACTGACAGTTCAAGTGTTTTATATCATCAAACTTTCCTACAAATCACATTCATGATAAACTAAGACTGATTTTGAGCATGATATCTAGCACAAGTTTGAATGCCCCGAACAGAGCAAGAAAATAACTAGGGCAAATTCAGATAAAGATTAAGTAGACCTTTTTTGAGATAAGTATCAAGAGATCAACAAAAGACAGGCAAAACAAAAATATTGAATAACAGTGATTATTGTAATAGAGATTTCTTTTTCTCTATAAAATTCATAAACCTAAATCAAAGAAAAACATACCTGAAGTCTCGAATCCTGCGTCCATGAACCTCAAAAACTCCAAGTGCGCCATTTACCAATGCAAATGCAAAACTTTCTGAAAATTCTTCTTGAGATCCATCACCTCCTGCTTCCTCTGCAATTATTACATTACTGCATGTAAATAATTAATTAATGATAGACATGTGCCAGCAGAATGAACACAAGATATACTTCAAAGGACTTATCCAAGAAATAAGCAAGAAGTTCAAGCAAGAAACACTGACTGGAATCTGTTGAAGATGCCTCTGTTGGAGACGAGGTCCCAGTGGGTCTGCCTGCCCGATCTCTGGATAAAGATGGCGAGCTCTTTGTAGGTTTAATTTGTGCCGGACGGGGAACTGTTGGTAGTGTCCATTCAAGGACAGTGAATGGAAGAGCTAATGATCTTAGCTGCATGATAAAGTAAAGTGCGATTAACACGTATGACAAACTAAGATTGAAGAGAAAAAAATAATAACATACTCCATTTCTAGACTCATATTATGCAAACATTGTTACTAAAAATGTATGGATATAAGAAGAAATCAACAACAAAGAAATTTCATTATTCATATTTTCTAACAGCGTTGACGTACCACTCAAAACTTTNTTTGTGCCGGACGGGGAACTGTTGGTAGTGTCCATTCAAGGACAGTGAATGGAAGAGCTAATGATCTTAGCTGCATGATAAAGTAAAGTGCGATTAACACGTATGACAAACTAAGATTGAAGAGAAAAAAATAATAACATACTCCATTTCTAGACTCATATTATGCAAACATTGTTACTAAAAATGTATGGATATAAGAAGAAATCAACAACAAAGAAATTTCATTATTCATATTTTCTAACAGCGTTGACGTACCACTCAAAACTTTTGAAAATAAAAACTAGCTTAAAGCAATACTTCCATGTAAGCTTTCTTAAGAGGAAAATAATAAAAATCAATTACTGTCTGTTTCTTTGCAACAAAAGACGAAATTTGTTCTAGTTCAATTTCACTCCATTAAGATCCAACCAGCTATCTGTGTAGAAATATTTTTAAGATCCACAATGATTGTTGAAGCTCTGAAACAACTAGCTGCACACTCAAATAATTTCAAATATCTAACAGAATATCATTTAACAAGAAGAATGGGAATAGGACATTGAATCCTAATAGATGGATTATAAAGAAAGAAGAGGACTTTGGCGAATTTACCATAATTGGAGTCTTGGTCATTGCCCAAACCTCTACAGGTGCATCCCGAAATAAAATTAAAAGATACCTATAAGAATTTGTAGCTATTTAGGAACAATCACAGTACATGTTGCTCAAAAAATGATGATTGAAATTCAGCAAAACACTCAGGTATCCATTCAAAATGCTAGAAAACTCCCCAACATCATTTAGATTAATCAATTCAGATGGAATTATTTACTTGTCAATTTGAAATCACTGCAACGGAGCTATTTTGAACATCCAGATTAACAGCCCAAACTTTACCAGTTTGAGGGAATGGAAGGAAGTTTTTTCATTTTCTGCTAGGAAGCACTCCGACACAATTTTTCAAAAAAGTACCAGCACGACGCATCCTTGAAACGCTGATTAAATTTTATTTTATTTTCATTTTCATTTTTATATTGTAAAATGAATTTGTTTTTGTTAATTCGGGCATGTCAACAATGTATCTCCCTATGCATTGGAAATGTATCTCCAAACGTGTTGGCGACATGTCCAACTGTACAAAAATAAAAAATAATTTGGACATACCACCTAACATATCCGTTACATGTTAGCAACGTGTCAAACACTATATTGCCCGTGCCAGTAGGGTATCGGTGCATCCTAGCTTTCGTGGGAGGGGCAAAGGTTATGAGTGCAATCATGTTGCATACTAAGCAGAAAGTTTCGTTAAAAGCAACATGTCGAACACCAACAATGTTTAGATGAACTGATGAAGCGCTAGGAATTACCTTCAAACATCATTGGATTTGCGTGTTTGGTTCAGGTGTATTTTTATAAATTTTTACAAGTGACAGAAGAACGAACTACCACGTTTGCAGTTGATGGAAGGGAAAGCCTAGTACTCATATCACTTATATATAGTTGACTATTATTCAGAATTGCTGATGATCAGGAACAAAAATCTTTATATTATGAGCATCAACAATAACAATGAGCAAATAATGGATTTCAAGTCAATGAACGATCCAAGTTGAACATCGAACAATGTAAAAGATTAGACCAGTTCAGAAAAAATAAAAATAAATCTTAAAAGATGTTAAAGGTATATAAAAATGTATTCTGTGAGAATTATACAGTAACTAGTAGATTATTTATCAACTTGCATAGTGCACCTAAAAAAGTAGTGCAAACGATACATAAATAAACATAAATATGTAATGAACCTTCCAGAAGATGAAGCTCTTAAGGCTCTTATTGGTGCCCGTTCTGGCTTTTGTAGAACTCGAAATGTTCTATTAAGTCCACTTCTTAGACATGTCACTACGAGCCTATTGATATAGCCTCCCGTTTTCTCACTTCCCTAAATCCGGAAATCATTTTTGCAAGAATATCAGCATGTAAATAAACTCTGAAATGTTATTACTCTTAAACTAAAGAATAATGAAGTTTCAAGCAAATCTAAGAATGGCCTACAATAATAATTGATGTCACAATTCAGATGTGTCGTCCATCCAAAGGATCAATAGAGCTCTAAACAGACATTCTGACCTGAGTATAAGAGAATGACACCAGTCTTGAATTTCCTAACCATCGTAACCCCCGTACCACACTGCTATGAACAGAAAAGCTTGAAGCAACAGCATTTGCAGAGATATCAATGACATCAATCATCCCACTTTGAGTTCCCAAAGCAACTAATGGAACAGCCACAGCTGGAGAGTTTCCTCCACCTTCAGTATCAAATGAATCACAGATTAGTGCAAATCAAAATGCTACTTTTTAGAAAAAACTGATCAACCTGAACATTTAAGGGATAGAAAAAATATTGAAAGGCCACTCACGAGCCAAAGTAGCTGTTAAAGAAGGGGATGGCACAGCCATCATGGTCACTGTTGATGAGAGAAGATGCAGCTGTCCAACTAGACTTGTCTGCATTGATGGCTTCAATTATGAAGTGCAAGAAGGAATAAATGAACATGTAGAAACAAAAAAAGCACGTTATTGCTAATAAAATTTTGGATATTACCAGATCATCCTCTCACCCTCAATCAAGAACCAAAACACCCATAAAAGGAAATTCAGCACAGTACTTGAAAATCTCACTATAATTACAATGTAATAGAATAAAGAGCCGTGATAGATGTATTATGAAAAAAGCCACAGTTGGCCTTACATGCAGCAAAACCTTGCCTACCAACTGTATTTTATTACACCCAGATCACAGTGTAGAACAAATAAGTAACTTTCCAATGTTCCTTTCCGGATCCTTTCATAAATGAACTATCAAAATAGTTCTTCTAAAACAGCAGGAGGATCTTTGCATATAATCAAGCATTTAAATCAATGAGCATCACGGGCAAATATGCCCAAGTCCCATCTTAATGAAGTTTGCATACGTCAGATATCCACATCGCGCAAGTAGCATTATATGGTTCACAGTTCTGCTCTGATGGTGAAATTTACCCACGCCCAGTTTTCATCTTTGTGAAATTGTCAAGATAACAGTGGAAAAGAGACAAATACAATAGAACAGAAGAGCACTCCCCTGCTTATCTTCTTACAATAAATATTTAAAATTTTTAGTGGTTGAGATTTATCACATTTGGTCTGCCAAAAATACCAACCTTAAACAACACTTCTTCCTGGCTGTTAGAGGGACTTGATTGGTGATTCTTATTGCTCCATGTCTTGTCTGACTGGGTTATCGCATCCAGTATAGGATCATCAGTAGACATAACTTCTCTCGAAGATGCAGATTCTGGAACTGGAACTTTACTGACTTCAGAGACTTTGTCCTTTTGGGCTATATCCTTCTGAGCATCTCCAGATCCTTCAGCAGTCAGGAGCCATTTCCATAATTTTCCATCGTCAGAAATGGATATCAAATGTGTCTTAGAAATGATAAGAGATTCATCACGAAAATCAAAAGGATTATCAAAGTCCACATCAAATGAAGAAGCATCAGAACAAAGCTTGCGTATACTTTGGAGCGTGGAATCTGATTGGGAGATAGTGATTGCAAGAACTGAGGGCGAAGGGACAGATGTGCCAATAGAGGGTATCAATTCTTCCATC
>CAIGRH010228229.1:0-17501 GCA_903798295.1 Fraxinus nigra | reverse complement strand
GCTCCGCACGTAACTTAGCCAAATGCGGACGCACACATCAATGCAATAATAACCCGCTGCCCTGTCAAATGCGCACAATTCCTGCACATATGCACCAAGGCATCAACATTAGGGCAAGTCATGGTCTATGCCTAAGACCTCGCAATCGATAGGGGGCTAAAACCTAGCCACTGCAACAGCGAGTGGAAAAAGAGAAAATATTATGGATTTATTTAGGTACCTATCAAGTACTTGAATCCTTTATTATTGCGATAATTTTTTTTTTTAATTTTTCAAACGCTTCTATGAAGAACTCCCAAATCAATTAGTCTAATACTCGCAAGCTCAAAAGCACTACTTGCAATATTATAAATAGACAAATTTAAAAAGTATTTATCTAGCCACGTAAATTAATCTTTAAAAGAATTATTACATATCAACAAACAACAGTTGAAGCCTTGATGATGTGGAGAAATTATTTGGAATTAATTACTCGACCCAACTAAACGTGTAAAAAAATAATAAAAGTGACATAAAGAACAGAAATACAAAAGCAAAATAAATTGCTCAATAATTGTGGAGTACAAATGCATAAAGAATATAGCAACCCCAATTTGGTTAATAACTGATAAGATCGTTTTTGATAAAATATGAATAGATGTTGTATCGAGCCTATAGACCGGCTACTTCGGGCCACCTCATAGGCCGATTGACCCTACTTGACCGGATCCACCGCCTCTGCATCATGTGCAATTTTCTCAAAATGGAGCAAGCTCCGACAACGACCCTCTTAAAATGAGTAACTGCACCAACCCCAACAACCCTAGCAACCAGTCATCATGTGCCAGGGTGGTACAAACTCACTCCATAAGTAAAGTAGTATCAAATAATTTCACAAATAGTTTTAAGTTTTTAGAAGTTCAAGTTCTACGTTTTTTAATGACTTACTTCGTTGAAGCCGGTTTTTTACATGTGTTTTCTTGCTGCAAATATTCACTTTTAGCACACCATATTTAAATGAACTAGAATTTCTCTCCCAAGTATTTTCAATGGTGTTGGGATCTTAGTTAGGTTTCGGATCTACAATTACATTAATCGTTAAATGAGATGTTCAGATCGTATGGAAAGAAT
Source organism: Fraxinus nigra (assembly GCA_903798295.1). NCBI lineage: Eukaryota > Viridiplantae > Streptophyta > Magnoliopsida > Lamiales > Oleaceae > Fraxinus > Fraxinus nigra. Next base: position 16,391 of record CAIGRH010228229.1, on the reverse strand, counting down.
GAGATACATAGTTCAAGTACGATTGTCGCTTCAGAACTTTTTACTTTCTTGGTATTGCTTGTAAGCATGGACCATGCTTGTTATGTTTCTATGAATAAGCAAACAATTAAAACTAACTTAACGTGGAACTCGATGATTTCGGGCTTAACTGAACTCACTTTAATAGGTTTAGATGCAAGGAGAGAAAAAAATAAATATTTTTTGTGACATTCTCGTCTCCTTAAGCTCATGTTTGGTTGAGATTAAAATTTAATTAAAGTCTCAAGTTAAAGTCAACAATTAATTTTAACCACATATTTCATGGTGTTGAGGACTCACAAGATTACTATCATACCACTTGTTAAGAATTATGTATTTCTCCGATCTACTTGTTGTAATTCAGGATTGAAATATCGAAATTGTTGACAAAATATGAATTATATGATCATAAGCAAAAGAAATGGAATTAAAAACACCACGATGGGACCTTCCAGGCGCCTCGACGCTCGGGGCAATAAACAAGCAAGGTTTGTTTTTTTCTCTTCTGCTTCAAGTTATTTTCTTCATCTCAAAGTCATTTTTCAAGTCAAACTCTCAATAGGGCTTCCAAATAGAATTTCAACTTAAATAAGACTCAAATAGCATTCCAAACTAAATTTCTCTTGACGTGCACTTCAATTAAAAAATTTCAATTGCTTCAACAAGAAATTCGGGTCACGCCCAAATTCTAAGCATCTCCACCTTAACATAAATTCTACTGCAATGAACAAAACTTCAAAATTTTCTCCACACATAGAAGAAAATCCGTCTACAAATAACGAACTGAACTCTTCAATAATAACTAAAATTGATTTCTCCAACAAACACAAAATACTCCACATCTTTCATTAAATCCAAACACTGCTCTGTAAAATTATCTCAGACTTACAAAAAACATAAAGATTTTAAAATTTACCAACCGAGGTTGTAACACACCCTGAAGCATAATCAATCACAAATGGCTCATTGTTAGATTGTATACCTTCTACTATGCTTAAAACATGCCCAATAAAATCAGCATCCAAATACTTTTCTCCATTGGATCCGTCCTTAGCAATTGAATACAATGTCACAGCAGGTGATGGTGGCAAAGCTGCAATATACATATCTTCTGAACTCAACTGAACAATATTCTTCAAATCTGACCTCATACAAAAACCTAAAGGTACTATACCAAACTGAAGTCCACCACAGTACTGAACATGTACCGGTTGACTCTTCTAGATTCTGCACGACCCTGCAAGATGTATATTGAGACATTTCTTGTCCCTGCAATACAAACTGGGCACCCTTGGAAACCTTCAATACTCCACCTCCACCAAAGAACGCATAACCCTTTGAATCAAGAATGGATAATGAAATGAGTTTCTTCTTCAAATCTGGTACATGTTGAACTGGCCAAATGTTTTAATTGTACATTCATTAGCTTCAATCTGACCTTACCAATTCCAGCAATTGGACAATGATGTAAGACGATCCGAGCCAGATGATGCCGAGTTGTCTGATAGCTCGTTAATTGCGCTGATGTACCACGAGTTGGTAGATTAGCGCAAAAATGGTAAGTAATCGACGATTTTTCCTAATTGGAGCAGTTTTTGGACACATTTTGATATTTTGGTCATAACTTTGGCTATGGTTATCAGAATCGCGCTCATGACCCCAATTTGGAAAGCTGCTTCGAGTGCAAAATCCACTATTTTTCCTTCTGAATCCCCAATTTTAGTTATTTTTTCATTTTTTGGTAATATTTCATTTACCTTTTTACTATAGATTATGAACCAGATTTGAGTCAGATTTTTGGAATATTATTTCTTTTATTACATATTTTCTTTTGTTATGATTATTGAAATTTTGCTATTTTTGGTAAAATCCCGATAATTGCGATTTCTTAGTTATATAGTCCGGCTTGTGAGCTATTTTCGCACATCGGATGAATAATAAAGAATTTTCTTGTTTTCTCGGTGTTTTCTCTTGTGTTCTTCCCTATTAATTATTTGCTGAAACCAACCTACAGAATAATTGTTATTATGCCTGCGCGTCAAACAAGGTGCGTTATTTCTCATAACTACGACGCCTTTGGAAATTGTTTCATATGTAGTAACCAATTCCTTATTAGGACATATATAAAACACACATGCTGAATCCCGAATCCAATTCTCTTCTGATTTAGATTCGACGTCAGAAACAATCAAAAGATCTCATTCATTTACATTGTTCTCTACGAGGTCTGCTTCGCCTGATGTATTTGATAGCTTACTATTTCGATTTGCAGCCAATCTTACTTTATTCTGCAATTTGTAACAATCTTTGTTAATGTACCCTTCTTATAAATCTGGTTACTGAATTTAGACTTCGATCTGCTCTTTCTAGAACCACTATGAGCAACAAGACCTTCTCAATCTCTGGCCTTAAAAATCAGATGCTTCATCTTATCTTTTGAAAACAAAGCATCATACACCTCATCTATGGTGAGAGTATCACGACTATACAAGATCATGTCTTTAAATGAAGAAAATGAAACGGGCAACGAATACAATAGGTTCAAGGCCAAATCTTTTTCATCATACTTTACTTCCAAAGTTTCCAAATCAGCGACTATCTCTTTAAATACAACTAGATGATCTTCCAAGGATTTAGTTTCTGCCATGCAATGAGAGTATAATCGCTGCTTCAGATGCAATTTGCTTGTTAGACTTTTGGTCATACACAATTGCTCTAATTTCAACCATAAAACAGTTGCTGAAACCTCATTCAAAACGGCTTGAAGAATATTATTTAAGAGATGAAGATGAATATGAGAAAGTGCATTATTATCCTTCCGTAATTTCTCATCAGCAGTCAAAGTGGCGTGCATCTTGTCAATTCCTAACAATGTGTCACCCAAATCCATCTGTGCGAGTATTGCTCGCATCTTAACTTGTCACATTGTGAATCTGGTTCTCCGATCCAAAAGCGAAATGTCATATATCATGGAAACCATCACGAACAAAAAATCTCGAACAAGTCAAACCTTGTGCTTTGCGGAACTGTTGAACATGGCGTTTTGATACCACTTGTTGAGGACCGACGAGATTGTTATGATACCACTTGTTAAGAATTATGTATTTCTTTGATCCACTTGTTGTAATTCAAGATTGAAATATCGAAGTTGTGTGTCAAAATATAAAATATATGATCGTAAACAAAATAATAATAAAATACAAGAAATATGATAGATGAATTTGGAGATTTTATTGACTCGTGAACAATAATAGAAAAATATACAATTGATATGAAATTCTAATAATCACCGAGACTAAACTATCATATATTCTCAAAACCTCTCAAGATGTTGTTGAATATATATTTTTGTGAAGATACTATACACACACACACACACACACACACACACACACACACATATGAACCTCTTTTTGGTGTTCTAGATGAAAAAAAAAACATAAAATCTGGAAAAAATACGAAATTAAAAATACCACGATGGCGCTCCGAGTTTAGGAGCGTCGGGCGTTCTTCCCCCTTTTTTTTCTTTTCCGCTCCAAATTGTTTTCTTTATCTCAAAGTTCTTTTCCAAGCAAAACTTCCAATATGGCTTCCAAATAGAATTTCAAATTGAATAAAACTCCAATAGCGTTCCAAACCAAATTTCTCTCTATGTGAACTTCAATTTGAATTTTTCAATTACTTAAACAAGGAATTCGGGTCACATCCAAATTCTAAAACATGAGACAACTTTTCAACCACATATTTCATCAAATTTTATCAAAATATACTAAAACTTTGATTTTAATCTCTATCAAACAGGGACTAATTTTGTTTATTATTATAATCTTTTAACATATTAAATGCATATTCTTGTTTAACTATAGAAGTGAATTAGACGTCCTAGTTTTATTTGTTGTGATATGTCAAAAGTCCAATGCAGACATCACCTAACTAGATTGGGTCGATCAATGAGCCACTTAAGCTGGGTCATGTTGGACTCGACTTTAGGACTGATTGTAAGCTTGTCGATCTGAGAAAAACATGTCGAACCTTCTTTACATTTTTACATTCACTGTTGACGCTTCTATTGCCAAGTATTGGGGATTAGGACTATAAATTTTGAACCCAATTAGGAGTATTTGCTTTAAACAATGCGAATAATGCTGTCTTTCAGAATTTTAACCTACAAATTGAGTATCTAAAGGCCCCAAAAGAGAAAAATGGAATCGAATTTTGTTCCCAATGCAAATAAAATTGAAATTATATGGGCGCCCAGCAAATTGATTATAAAATTTAAAATGTAGAATATACTTTTTGCAATTATATATATTTAGTTATTTTATTTTATTTATATACATTAAGAAAGGTTTAGGTTCATCTAAAAGTGAATTGAATCGACTCACCTCGTCGCCATACAAGAACCAAGACTAGTTATGGCCCCTACAAGTCGGCTTGTGTGGGCAAAAAAATATGATCTTCGAGAATAATAGACGAAATCTGTGTAGTAAAACTTTAAATTTTATTTCTTACTAATACTGTCTAGTACTGTACAATATGTTTTACAAACTAAACATTTAACTTGAACAGAAAGTGTACTCAATAGGTACACATTACACAAGATACAAGTATTTTCAATCGCGTCAAAACTTCTTTTCATGGTTTTGTTTTCCAGTGCGTTGCGTTCTAATCCACGCTCATGAACAGGATGGACATCGGTGAAATTGCCTCAATACCTCCCGGATTGATGGAAATCTTCAAAACATCTGTAAACTGCATCAGTTCATGCTGCTAAGCATTGGGTATAAAATCTTCGCTCGAAATAGCTATCTAATATTCTCTACCAAACATGCCAGAAGTGTATCCTTGGACACTTTCATCTACTAAGATGTTTGATGCTAATTAATTGAACAAGAAATTCAGACTTCGAGGGGGGCAATATGTTTCTGCAAACTTGCATAACTCGAGCCACGGTTTAGGCTGCGCTCTTCTGAACGAAAATGCTCTTTGAAATACGTCTTCCAACTGGATAGATCTTTACTTTTCCTCATCAAATCTAGGCAGCCCCAGCTTCCTCGTAAAAGCAGAAGAACCTATAATCACACGGATCACTAATCAAATAGGATTAAGGCTTGCAGACTTGTAATATCAGGATGTTGTTTTTTCCACGAATAAAATCTTTATGTCTGTTCAATGTCTACCGGACATTCTTGAATTAAATAGTCCCGACCGCACATAAGCAATGGTATAACTGCACATACCTGACTCATCGTAGGACGTTGAACAGAAGATTCTTTCACACATAAAGAAGCAGCCAAAATCATGAGATTCATATGTGGTAAGTTGTAGTCATCGTCCAGCGCAGGATCCACAAGCTCCCTAATTTTGTTCTGCTTTATCAGAGGTTTTGCCTAGAAACAAGTAAACAGGAAAATAAAATTTTCAGATGCCATCCAGCAGCTAATATAGCAACTCAACTCAAATCAGACTGGACGGAAGATTCATACCCACATAACAAGGCTTTGTTGTGAGCAATCGAGTGCTCGACGCCCAGTGATGAGTTCCAACAGTAGCACACCAAAGGCAAAAACATCGGTTTTTTCATCTACTATGCCATGCATCAAGAATTCAGGAGCTAAATAACTGCAGAGAGACGAGGAAATTAGAAGCAGAATCTTGAATGGATAGAGAGAAAATAGAGAAATGTTACGTTCTACATACCCGAAAGTGCCTTCAAATTCGGAAATCGTGAGGTGAGTCCATTGCTCCGGTAGCCATTTAGCAAGCCCATAATCACAAATCTGCATTAAAAGAAATTTCTGAGTTCCAACCATCCAATAAACTTAAAACATGTCATTTCTTCAGGCTATTTTACTGATACTAAGAAGATTAAACAGATATGACTAAGTTCATTTATCCAAATATCAGGTGCATGTGTTCACCATATCACTAGTATCTAACTTGAAACATGTTTGGCTAAACGTAAACTTACTTAAACATACTTTTAAGTAAGTTATGTTTCAAATGGGCTTGGATACGATACTCTTTTCCTAGTTATGAGAAGAAAATGTCTCTTATTTTGAAGTGGAAGTAGGAGTTACTGTCAAAACCTAATTATTTCCGACTCTTTGACCAAAAAAAAATTTATTTAACACCTGAGGCTTGAAGTCCTTAGTGAGTAGTATATTCGCAGACTTGATATCTCTGTGAATGATTCTTCTTTGACCACCCTCATGGAGATAAAGCAAACCCTTAGCCGTTCCCAGTGCAACCTTGTACCTGATATCCCATTTTAGCTTCTCATCTGAACCTGTTTAGTTTAAAGACGATGGGGAAAATTTGAGAATAAGAATACAAAAGCAATAAGTAAGTGATCAGGTGAAGAAAATGGAACCAAGAAAAACTGTACTAACTGTGAAGCTGAGAAGCCAAACTCCCAAGGGGAGACAAATCGAGGACAAGGTACAGTCCTCCTTCAACCCCATATCCAATCAATTTGGCAGTATTTGGATGGTTTATATGAGCCATTATCCCAAGTTCGGATAAAAAGTTTCTGATTTTCTCATCTGGTGGTCCTTTCGTCAGCCGCTTAATCGCAACAAGCTGGCCATCCCGCAAACAACCTCTATAAACTTCGGCATAACCACCTTTCCCAATCAAACATTCTAAAAATAGAAATACGAAATTAATATTTTGGCAATATCATAAAACAAGTCCTATTGCTTCAAAATGCAATGCGAAACAAAAATATGAGGATTTGATTTTCGAACATATTCCTACCTGGTGAAAAATTGTTGGTTGCAATTTGGAGTTTGCAGAAGCTAAAGTTCTTGCAATGAGGCTTGAAATAGTTCAAACTAGTATCCATAACAGGATTGGGTGCTGCACGGACTTCCTCTCTCATGCTACTGCTAAATCTTTTTGATAGGTTGAGAGGATGTAAGGTGGCTAATCGACTTTTGGATTTCATTCTCAATAATTGAACAAATCCAGCCCATAGAGAAACGGGTTTTCGATCTTTCTCCTTTTCAGATTCCGAAGTGCTTGTTCTAGGGGAATCTGTGTCGGATTCTATACTCCTCAAGTAGTCCTCAAGAACTGTATCTGGGGAATAAACATCCTCTGTCTCTTTCTCCATGTTTCAAATTATCAAAACTACATAAAACAGCAAACAACATCTAATAGAGAGATGCAATATTTTAATTCAATAGAAACAGATTAATAAATTCAGATTGAGAACAAATCATTTATTTTGCCAATCAAAAATTGCGAATTACCCACAAATGTTGCCGTCAATGAGAACAGTACTAATCAAAGACCAAGAGCAGGTAAAAATAAAAATAAGAAAATAGCAAAATGACCCAAAATTTCAAAGTTCAAAAACATAAACGAGGAATTGGCCCACGACATGACAATCCAGTCTTGGGGATTAGACTATACGAAAGAAGAAAATAAATTAAAGTCTTATCATCGTCAAGTCCAATACTAATGTCGTGAAAATACATTCCCTATGGGAATAACAGAATACAGAAACCTAAGACAATCAATCCCTTTCTTGAAAAGTTTTAACATTAGGAAACATGAAAATTTAGTAGAGTATAAAAGCAGAGAAATCAAGAAAATATGACAAGAAATAACGGATAAATTTACTGCAAATCAAACAAAAATTTGCAGAAATTCCATTAACTGTCTATTATCTCAAAAAACATCAAAAGATAAACGCAAGAACAGTAAGTTTATGGATTATGACATACCATACCAGTAATACTACGAAGCTGTCGGTTGTTGAAGGCTGTCCTATCAAGAGATAATATAGTGAGAGAAACTTGGAGGATTTTAAGGAAGAATTTGTTGGGTTTTATCGAAGAAATTCTACTGTTTTGAGTTTGCAGAGTTTAGCGCTCAAAAGACGTGGAACTTCATCGACAAGCTGCTGAGGAAGAATTAAAATGATGCTGAGAATATTATGTGCTATGTACCAATCTTTTAATTGTTTTTTGGACTTTTTGTCTGCGGCGGGCAACGTAGGCTTCTAAAATTCAGTTCTTGGAGTCAACAACGGCAAGTAAGATACCACGTGCCTAATCCTCAAAACTCCATGCTCTTCATCTTGACATTTGTCTTCCTTGGTCAATTTTTTTCTCCCACCTTGTGAAAATTAAAATTAAAATTAAATTGTCAGTATTACTTCAATGTTTTCAACCTACCATAATCAATGGCAGAGCTGAGTGGAGTGGACTTCAATGGATCGCAGGCCCCTATTGAACTTTTAATAAATATTTTAGCATTATAAAATTAGGCAGATAAATTTCTATACAGCTGAGAAAATGTGAAAGAAAATCATAAGATTTTCGACAGTTTTGAGTTGTAATTATTAAGTGAGCTTTAATCATTAATTAAAAAACAAGCTGATGCCGTAAGCAAATTTCTGTCTGTTTTAAGATTTTTAATCACTTCATAAATCATTTCAATTAATGATTGCTTTTCCCTAATCACAAACCAAAACGGTCACTTAAAACAACCATTTTTACATTTTTATACTTTTTTTTCTTCGGATCTTTAAGAAATTAATTTGTTATTTGATGACTTTTTATTGATGCCCCTTGCTGCTTATTTTGTTTAATGTCGAAACAATAATGACATCGTTTGGTACGTAATACATACGTGTTTTTTGTACCTTTATTAAGGTTTTGGATATTCAGTATCTACATGATATAAGTATTTTAAGAACGTTCAAAATTTAAAATTAAGTCGGTACATGTTACAAATATGATATTGTAGGTATAGGTATTGGTAATATGATGCAATTGGATATGACGACCCAGTTAATCGCGACGAAATTGGATGAATAATATTACTTTTCTAGGTAACTAAACTAAACTCGTCGAAAGCTATCAAATTAGAACTTTTATTATTAAGATGGAAATTGATTTTATTTATGTTTTTCTTGTTTTAATTATTTTTTAGATTTATTTAAATTAGTTTACTAGAGTTTGTCTTTACTTAGAATAGTAATTTGGGTTTATTATTTTCCTTGGTCATTTGAGAGTTTTTCAAATTTTTAATTGTCGGTATTCCTGACAAATCAATGAATATTTGATCGTCAAATTCTCAATATACAATTAAAATCGAATAATTTGCTTCGAAAGAATGATAAATTTGAGATTTCAAATGAACAAAAATACTCGAACATTGCTTGAAATTGTAATTATAAAACCTTCTAATACACTTCAAATTATTTTGAAAAATGTTTTGAGGTATAAATATCAACCAACATGCGATCATTTGGTAAGCACTTATATACCTACTGACTGTGCTAAAATATTTACTTCCCAAATACAATTTATTGACATTTTTAACCATACGTTTCATCTTTTATCAAAATTTACTAAAATTTTGATTTTTAACTACACCAAACAGTGATGAACTCGAACATGTGAGAGTCTTTAGTTGTTATACCCATCACTTTTCTATAGCAGATGGCTAATAAATTGTTTAGCACGTAGATTCAACATTAGAAACATATGAAAAACAGTAGTTGACCGAACTGAATGTGGGGATAATGAGTTATAATTATAAATATTTGATTGAAATTAATGTTGGACTTAGATTGAATTTATAAATATTTAAAAATTTGCATCCGAGCAGAAGTGTTCGTCATATCTAGTACTCCAAGCTGCATTAATATCACTAGAGATTAGCCAATTATTTTTGCCTTATTAAAAGCCTTGTACAAATTGCACTCAGTTGATGATGATTACAGTTAACTGATTCTCAAACCAGTTCAGAAATCTGTCCACAGAAATATAAGCTGACTATTCAAAACTGATATTGAAACTAAACCACTACATTACTTGGATCAAGAAAGTCGAGATACATGGAAACGAAGACCTTTCAAAGCGAGCAATGGTAACCAATCATTCTTAATGAAAACTATACCTTATCTTCTCAGAGAATTATTACATCTATCACCAGAGTTTACTTCGGGTTGCCTGATGTTTCATTAACAGTAAAACGATGTTCTTGTTCTACTTTCCATAAAAAAAACTATTCGTACATGTTTCCAGACGATGTAGGAGAAATACAAATCAACCAGCGTCAGCAGCCGTCTCCTCCTGAATATCAGTAATATTTCGTCCACTTATTCTGAGATAATTGATAAAATCAAGAAAATGGCAGATGGTAACTGGTTGTTATCACGCTACATTCTCTTTGAAGCTCTTTGTCAGCCAAATCGCGGTTTCTCTAGGAGAAACCTTTTCATGTCCAAATGGCTTCAGCAGCACTGTAAGTTCGTCAAAGCGTTCTTGCTGCAAGAGTTGCGCACTAAACTCAAGCAATCCTTCTAATGCATTGGCACGCTGCAGGTACGAAGAAGTGTCAAACTTGTGCTGCCGGGAATATGAAGAAGAATGAGTAGAACCTCCGCTTGCTGGGATGTGCTCCGAACAATCGCCTCCATTTTGTGGAACCCCATAAGCAGCGCCAGCCCCGGCAGTATGTGGCCCGACAAAAGCTTTATCAATTATCTGGACCATACATTTGTCTTTTGTGATTGAAGGATCACTGCTATATGATGAGGTAGAAGAGCACTGAGCAGATGTTGACGAAGCTAGGCAGATAGGGAATAAAATATCTTCAGATGAAGCTAAATGAAACTCGACCATTTTGTCGATTCGAGGAGCATTGACAGAGACATCTGGGGACTCCACACTGCGAAGGAAACCAACAGTGTGTTTGTAAGGTGTCCCTGTTGACAATAGAATAGATGCTCTGCTTGATTGGGACGGTTTTCTAGCCGGTGTATGTGACACTGGAAGCTGCATATGCAAGCAAAAGTAATTAGTAATATAAAAATTATTAGGTCTCTTATACAGTATTCCAGCACTAGTGTCTTTTACTTTTTCCAGGGTCCAGTTTTAAGGATAATAGTGATTGAATGAGATTGATATAACGAACCAATTCACGAGTTGAACCACAGTTGGATATCTTCGTTGGAGTTATCTGTCTCCTTGGAGTGGCAGAAGCCTGTGCTGAATTCACTTTTGGACTTTTGACAGCACTTGATAATTCAGTGGTCACCGAATTCTTCACACCAGTAAATTCATTGTCACTATCAGCAGACAATTCTGAGAAACTTCGATTGAAATGGCTCGAAAGATTTCGTGCTCTGGGAGAAGAACATGGATAGTCCAGTTCATTCCCTGATATACTAGGATTCAAGGCCCTATTGTTGCCAAATGATCGCCTTTTCTCCATTTTATCTCTGTCAGTAAGCATGGGAACAGCTTCGGGCTCGATGAATATTGTTTTCTTCACATAATTGGCATCAGATGATTGGATGGGGAATGTAGGGTGCCTAGGGATATTAGACTTAAGATGGATATTCAGGATGTAGGGTCGAAGATGAGGATGCTTGAGTAAATCTGCAGCCTGGAAGCAAAAATAAAAATCTGATTAGTAAGATGACCATAGCAATGCCCACAAATTGTATAATTTGATAAGAAATAGATAGAGTTGTAAAACAAGCCAATTTGCAATAACCCGCTGATAGAACATACCACTTGTTATGAATATTAAAGACAAGAAAATATGACAAGATGAAAAGAATTACACAAGATTTGATGTAGGAACCCAAATCCAAAAAAAATCATGGATAGAGGCGGAGAATTCACTATAATCAATAGTGAGAAGTTACAAATATATTATACGAATTTTTATCCCACAAGACTCTCAACCTCTCTCTCTACATCCCCTTGGATCACTCTTTGAGTCGATCAAATAAATAGGTATAATACACCATATATTTATAATACAAGAATCCCTAATAAATTAGGAGAATTAATACAAAGAAGAGTCTAACACATGTTTACTGTGATACCACTTGTTAGGAAATTCACAAATGAGAATATGGCAATATGAAAAATATAAGAACAATAACACAAGATTTATGTGAAAATCCAAATAAGGAAAAAATCACGGGTAGAAACGGAAAATTCGATAATATTAAATATGGAGGTTTACAAATTTTGTAGGACGATCTAAATATGTGTAATACACCACATATTTATAATACATAAATTCCTGAAATACTATGAAAATTAATACAAAAAAGAGTCTAACACAAGATAGAATCCTATTATAATAGGTAAAACCAATAATAGGATATTTCAATTGAAATAGAAGACCAAATATGTCAAATATGTCTTTAACTTCTTCAAGGCATACTACCAACTCCTAGTAGAATTCTCAATAGAATTTATGTCACAGCCGAACTTTAACAAATCTTCATTTTGACACAAATTCCACTACAAGGAATAATACTTGGCTTTTCAACTCCAACAAAATTTTCCAAACAAAGCACTCCACGTCTTCTACAAAGCCCAACTAGGGCAAACTCAGCAACTATCGACGGAATTCAAGCATTGCTTATGTATAGGATTACCTTGGACGAATTATCACCATGAGCAACAAGATCATCAAGATCTAACTCCACCTGAGCTAGTAGCAGGTTCTTGAATATCAAATCTGTTTGAATTATCACCACAAGCAACCCGATCACAACAAACTCCATCTGAGTCAACACTCGTCAAACCATAAGCAAGCAAAATAGTTGCGTCGAACCTCTTCTGAGGTTTAATATTTTTTTTTTCAATTTAGTAACAGATGCATTAAACGTGATTGTCGGAATCTTCTAAGACGTATAATTGGGACCTTCTTTGTCCCTTTATCACAACTCGGTCCTTAAGTTGCTTCTCCTCCGACGTCTAAAAAAATTTGTTGCGGTACAAAAACGAAATATCAAAATTCATATTTGTCATCCCAAAACGAGCCAAACCTCATTTTGAATTGATCAAACCTCGCTCTAATATGAAACCACTTGTTAAGAAACTAATAGGTGGGTACACACTCTAATACCTCTTATTAAAACTTAAACAAATATCAATTCGCTCTAATACCACTTGTTAGAAATTGAGCCAATTGTTATGGATATTAAAAACGAGATATAGGTCCAAAAACACAATATTACGTGAAAATCCAAGAAGGAACGAATTCAAGGGTAAAAGCGAAGAATTCACTATAAAAGGTAAGGAGTTACAATATGTTAAACTGGATCTCAAAAGACTTTTTCCTGATTTCTATTTGCGAGTCTCTCTCTATTAACTCGGTCCTCACTTGACCACTCTCTGAATCGATCAAATAAATATGTTTAATACATCACCTGTTTATAATACAAGAATTCATAATATATTAAGAGAATTAATACAAACAAGAGTCTAACACAAGATGAAATCCTATTATAATAGGTAAAATTAATAACGGAGTATTTGAGTTGAAATAGGAGTCCAAAAATTGCCAAATACGTCTTTGAAGTCTTCAAAACTTCTTCAAAATATACTATGGACTCCCAATAGAATTCGAGTCACTATCGAACTCTCAACATAAAAAATACCGGATAATAAAAATTATAGCAGTATAAAACACAATGATTTCAAAAGAACATCCATATCGAAATGTCACTGATTCCACTAGAATTAAAACTTTGTAATGTATAATTATTATTTTTAAATTGCAAAATTCCTCTATATACGGACCCAACTATAGTACTGTACCCAGTTTATCCATGAAAATTCAGTATCGAAAGTACCAGAAATGACATATTTTATGCTCTTCTACCTACTTTTTAATGATATGTGACACATTTTGGAGTGACGATATCATTGTAGTGTTCTTATCGATCATATCATCAACTTATGGGAGCAATGTCTATTCACTTATATTCATGTGAAAGTTGATGTAAAAAAGCTAAAATTTACCATGTTTGGGAAATTATATTTTTCAGTTTAATTTTAATTATATATTCACAATTATTACATATTTATTATTCACACATTTCATATAACTTATTATTTCATTTATTAAAATCTCCCAGTATAGAGATTATAATAAAACCTAAACACACAAAAAGTTCGTGTCAATTTCTAGACATACTATATTCAAGTATATTGGCCCGAAGATCGGTGCTCCTTTCAATTGAGTTTTTGTTCTGGTGGTCAATTATAAGATGGTAAAAAACGTGTTTGGTTTGTCAATCTGAAAAATTATTTCTCAAAACACAAAAACTGGAAAATACGTTTGATTTGAAATTTTTAGAAATTATTTTATTACATTTTATTCAAGTTGATTATTCGATAAAACTGAAATTTTTTATAATATTATATTATCAAGTAATATATACATTTTAAAGTTTGTAATTCTTATTAAAAAACATTTCTCTACAAGTATAAAAATAAAAATAAATTATAAATTAATTTGGCAAAAATAAGAAATAAACCTCATTACACACTTTTTCTATGTTGTTTTAAGATATTTAGGCGCACCATATTTGAATTAGAATCCGGACTAGTGGCTTCACAATAGCTTGATAAAATTAAATGATATTCTTTCAATGCGTGCAAGTCTTTTCTTTCATATATAACATTTTGAGTTCAATTTCCTCGTTCATCATTCAAATTGTAGATGACTGCTGCATCATAAATATCTCAAGTTTTCATCTTTACTGATCTTAGGTACCTTACATCGGCGTTCGTTACGTTTCATATCATTGCACCGATAAGTATATGTAACTTTATCACCATTTTTCACACGTACATGAGCTCGGTGCCAAAAAAAAAAAAAAAATCATCTTCTAATTGTTTTTCTTCCTCTAATGTTGGAGAAAGTGATAAATGTATTTTACACATTTTATTTGCATTTATGAACTTGAATTGTATTTGCAAATTTGAGTAGAACTCTACTTTAAGTTAGTGTAAATATTGTTGTTGTAGGTAAAATCCAGACTTTGAGGTATTCGAAACAAAATAATTATTTTTGAGCTAAAATGAAATTGAACCGAAGCAATTCAAGGTTAACTGGATTGCACAAGATTAATAATACATATATTAAGTGAGCAATTGGAGGAAAGTCACAAATTTCGATGGCAAAATTCAACTAATCGAAAGGCTAGGGACTAAATTGCATATTTTCGGGATTAACAAGAAAGGTTTGGAAGTTTTCGGATCAATATTGAAATTTACGATGGAAAATGATCAAAATCGGGCTAAAATCATGAAGCATGGACCAAATTAAAATAAGTTAGAAAGTTCAGGGTTGATCGCATTTTGCAAACATTTTCTATATGGAGAGTTCCAGACTTCCAGTCTCCCATGAATTTCCATAGTCCCGAAATTACGGAATGAGGTATTAAAGTACTTTTATTTCTCACTCCGGCCTTCATGTCATTTGACAAAATTATAAATCAATCATACAGAAGAATAGTAGTGAGCTCTAGAAATATATGAACAATAAATAAATAATAATTATTAAATTAAATTAATACTTAAACTTTGAATAAAATTATAAACCATTTATAAATTAATTGGCAAATGGAAGTTAATTGAAAAATAGTTCATACGTAGAACTCCAAAAATAAAATAATTTAAAATACAAGAATGATTTAAGATTTTTCATACAATTAAAGCGATAGTTTTGTTTCAATTTTATTGCATGTATATTGTTCGTGCAAAATCTGTAAACGTACGAGATCGTGTACAAGTAATAAGATTTGTAAGTTAAAAGTATCATTCCCACGAAAAATAAGATCTAATTTGTAGTTCAATGACTATTATTAAATTCAAAGTGTGGTGACATCAGAAGAATTATGATTTGTTTGTTATTTATTTTAATTCTACACAAAAAATAAAAATAAAAAGTGATTAAATGTAATGTGGATGCTTGTTTTGGATTTATGCATCTCCATATTTTCATCTATTTCAATTCTGGGCAATTGACGCAAAACGTATCTACCTTTGAAGGTTTTTTGTGGAAAACGTTCTTATCTTTTGTTTTTTGGCGCAGAACGTCCCTACCTTTCACATTCTTTGTGTTGAACATCCTTTTCACCATTTTTAACATAAAATGACCAATATACCCTCCTATATAAATAAAACAAAAAAGAAAAGAAAAGAAAAATAAATAATAAATTGCAATCTGCTCCTAAGTTTTTTTAAAATGCAAATCAGTCCAAAACTTATGAAAATATTAAAAATAACAAAAACACACTCTCTTTTCTCCTCCACCTCCCTCCACGACCTCCACCGTCTGATGACCACATCTACTCTTCTCCACCGCCACGACCTCGGGACATTGGTACCAACACAATTTCTTCAACACCCTCTACAACTCAATCCCAATAATTCCCCATATCATCCAATAATCCGGCAGAAATCAGCAAACAAAATCAGCTACTCGGAAAATGAAGAAATTGCTGGAAGTCGCACCTCCGGCCAGCAACATGATCGCGAACCACCACCATCCGGTTGCCCACACCCAGACGACCTCAACCATGTGGGCAA
>CAIGRH010228206.1:0-10135 GCA_903798295.1 Fraxinus nigra | reverse complement strand
GCATTCAAGTTTCTAATAATTCAATTAAGGATTGCAACAACTATAAAAGCATATCTCTGGCCTTTAAACAAGAATTTTGAAAATTGAAATTAAAGAGACACTATGTCCCTGTTTGATGATCATTATTTTAAATAAAAATGCTGTTTTGAATAATTTTTTATTTTTTTTTTAAGAATTTGTGGTTAAAATGTAGAAAAAGTTTTGGATTTACGTACAAAATATTTTATTGTGTGAATGTGTGGTTGAAAATGAGTATAAGAATTAAAGANTTAAGGATTGCAACAACTATAAAAGCATATCTCTGGCCTTTAAACAAGAATTTTGAAAATTGAAATTAAAGAGACACTATGTCCCTGTTTGATGATCATTATTTTAAATAAAAATGCTGTTTTGAATAATTTTTTATTTTTTTTTTAAGAATTTGTGGTTAAAATGTAGAAAAAGTTTTGGATTTACGTACAAAATATTTTATTGTGTGAATGTGTGGTTGAAAATGAGTATAAGAATTAAAGAATTTTATTTTAAAAGGAGACAAACGGAACCTAAATTACATCATTCGTCTTAACCATGAATTTAGTTATACACGATGATGAAAAATAAAATGCAAGAAAATAATTCAATGAATCAATGAGTTTAAGCCCCTGTTTGAAACTCATTTTGGGAGAAATAGAAATTTTGGAATAGTGATTGATGTGAGAATGTGTGGTGGAAAAGTGATGAAAAATTTTTAATTTGTGTGTAATATTATTTTATTTGGAGAATGTGTGGTTAAAATTAAGAAAGAGAAATTAATGAGTGTCAAGCAGAAACTTAAACGAAGAGGAAGAAAGGCGACATAAGAATTTCCTATTCCAAGCCCATTCGTTCTGCCTTCTGAGTTATGCGTTCCGCGTTCATACAAGAAAAGGTCCTTGCGACCTCTTTGTAGGTTGTGTACTTTGGCCCTCCATTTCAATTTCTTGTTCAAGCTAAGTCCTCCAATATTGTAATGTAAGTCCTTTAACTTCTAAGCTTGACAGTCGGATCCCCAATTTCAGAATTTGTCCAACATCCATTTTTTATTTTATTTTATTTTATCAAAATTTGTCTACTTTTATCATCTCATCCAATACAGAGTTTTTTCTTAAAATAATTATAAACATACAAAATTAAGTATCTAAAGAATAATAATACTCTCAAATACCCACTTTTGATGGTTCGAATAAGTGTAAAATCACACTTATCAAACATATACAAATTTGAACTTTTGTTTGTCTCGAGTAAAACAAGATAAAGACTCAACTAAACACACACACACACACACACACACACACATTCAACTTGACATATGTTATTCAATGTTTCCTCGAAGTGAATATCTAGACCTCAAAATTCAAACAAATTAATGAAACACAAGAACGAACAGTTATTTCACAAACTCCACATATCGTATATTCAACTTTTGAGTGTGTGTAAATCATTCTCAATTCCATTGATGTTACTTGAATCAAGCTATGCAATTAAACTCCTAAAATCCATTTTTCTCAAACAATATCAAGTCTCAAGTATGTCCATATAATCTCTTGTGACTCATATTGCTCTATTGGTTTTTTTTTTTTAATAATTTCTTTTCATGAATGTAAATCAACAAATGGTTTTGGGTTTATATCCATCACCAACTCTATCACTCTCTAAATTCTTACTCGATGACCAAGACTTGGCTAAAAAATATCGCGTCTTCTATTTCATACACATGATTTTATCGTTTTTGCTCAATTGCTCTCCAAAACAAGAAAACATACACATTTATTTATTTTTTGTTTTGTTCTATATAGTTTTTTATTTAATTTAATTTTCTCCTTTTCACTTTAGTTATTTTTCGAGACATGGACGATATGAACACCACACATTTTCTTCTTATCGTTTTTATCTCCCCTCTAGGATAGGTGGTATCTCTCAACATCAATTTTTGATTTGGTATAATTACTAATGCAATTCGATTCTTCCTACACTTTTACCTCTTTCTTCCTAATCTAGTGCAATATTTTCTATTCGATCAACATCAAGAAAAATAGTTGGAACTCTTTTTTTCTTCTACAAGATTTTGTTTTACTGCGTTTTCTTGACAATATTTTAACGAATCATAACTTGTTTTAGTACTCCAAAAATAACTTTACTTTCTTTTCTTTCGTTTGATTTTTTTGTTCCATCAAATTTTTATCAAACAAAATTTTTACGATTGTTTCCTTTCTTTTAGTTTCATAACACTATCTTAATTATTGATTGGTTATAATTTATAAGTTATGAAAATTCACGTGTTAATTGGATTTTTATTTTTTAACATTGTTTTTTTATTTATTAATTTAAAAAACTAATTAATATTGTAAAATAATAGATGTTTATCACTTTTTTAAGTTTTTTTAATAGTAACTCCTCTTTAAATTTTTTTTTTTTTAAATAATACCAGACAAGTTTCGAGCGCACCATATTAACGTACGACATTATAAGCACAAGATACAACTCCTCTTTAACCTTTGAACATTATCTGCGTCGTCCGAACGCCACTACAGTCGGTTATACTTGTACATTCATATATACGCACACAGGGCTGAGTTCTCTCCATTATTCATTCACCGTTGGATAAGCAGTCTCTTCTAATGGAAGACAACCATCCCGCTGTCGCCTCCGACGACGGTGCCTCCGCCGGTACCGTGGAACCGAAGCCTTTACAATCAAAAAGTTGGGCCGACATAGCTGATGAGCCCGATCCGGAGCAAGAGCAAGAGCAAGCTGGGCCCTCGGATGAAAAATCTGACGTTCAGTTGGACTCACTTTCCATCGACGAGTCCAAGAGAGTCAACAATAACCTCACCGATCCTGATGATTCAAGAATTGAAGCTGTAAGACCTCTCTTTTACCGTGCAATGATTACAAATTTATTTGTGGGTTTGAATTATGGGTTTTCTTTTAACTTTCTTTCTTTCTTTCCGAAATTAAAGGTTTTGAGCTGGTTTTAGAGACTATTCACAATCTGTTAGATTTTAGGGTTTTACAAATATTGGTATTTTTAGTTGATTTCTGAATTTAATTAACTTTACGCATTTGTACAATATTGCAATGGAACTAACTCTTTGAGGTTTTTAGTTGAATATTAGTGAAATTGTGCGTCAACTTGGACTTTGTTTTCATGTTAAAAAAGTCGTATAACATTTCATTTCTCACTCCTTCAATAATTATTTGAAGTTTTCATTTAAATTCTCCGTACTTTAAAGGTTTGATTTGGGTGTAGATTTAATTTTTTTCAGAAACTCTGCTACTTTTTTCGGCTCTGTCCGCATTTCACTGTTAGTTTTCTGTTAGCTCTTATGTATTGAAATGGACATACCTTAGGATGAAGATTTTACTCGTTTGGTCCCTCTGGGATGCTCATTTGGGATATTGATATTGAAATGTAGGTTACATCTGGTGACACTCCATATACGTCAGCTAAGAGATTTGAGGACTTAAATCTGTCGCCTGAATTATTGAAGGGTCTGTATATTGAGATGAAGTTTGAGAGGCCTAGTAAGATTCAGACTATTAGTTTGCCAATGATCCTAACTCCTCCGTACAAGAATTTGATAGCTCAGGCTCACAATGGGTCTGGAAAGACCACATGTTTTGTGCTTGGTATGTTGAGCCGTGTCGATCCAAACCTCAAGGCTCCCCAGGCACTTTGTATCTGCCCCACCAGAGAATTGGCCATTCAGGTTTGTTGATTGTCATTTTTGGTAATTTTGTTCTATTTTCCAGCTTGCTTTGGTACTTGGAAGGAGGAGGTGGGGATGAGAAGATGGGATGACATATACTTGAACATATGCTGGCATACAATTTCAGTTATTTATATTTGATATTTGAACCACTGAAATTAGCCGTTTCTTGGTCTGCCATTCTGGTTAAATTGATTTAAGTTGATAGCAAACTGATTGTTACTGGCAAAAAATGCTATTAAGTCTTGAGGGTTTCTTTTGAATTTGAGTGTCTATGTAAACTCATGGAATATGATGTGGAATATGATGGGTGGCTACCAATCTCAGTTCCATCAACTGTTTGAAACTGCAGCCACATAGTATGGTTCTGATAAATAGACGCATGTAAATAGGTGCTTGAATTCTGTTGCTGTGTGAAGCTTTAATATGAATGTAACTAGTGAGTTTTCCTAGTTTGATAAATAAAATGAGTAAATCCTGCAGAATATGGAAGTGCTCCTCAAGATGGGGAAATACACTGGGATAACTACAGAATTAGCAATACCATTAGATTCCGCAAACTACATACCAATTCGAAAGAGGCCACCTATCACAGCACAAGTGATTATTGGCACACCTGGTACAGTAAGTAAGTGGGTATTAGCAAGGAAACTGGGTGTGAGTCAAATGAAGATTCTTGTTTTTGATGAAGCGGACCACATGTTGGCCGAGGTAAATTAACTCCTACCTATACATACAATTACTCATTTTCTTCTGTTTTCTGCTGTGTTGGTTCTTTATTGAGTTTTTTCAGTTATGTCTTTGAGCTGCTGCTTGCTCTTGTTCAAAACCTCTTAAAAACCTTTTGCTTCTCTAAACTGTAATTTGAGATCAATGAGCCAGATACTTGGCGAAGTTGGAAATTTTTTTGATTGTCGATTAGCACCAAGATATACTTACGAGATCCTCTCCATACACACGCATTCTGGCTTACTTTGAGGAGCGAGTGGTTGAAAATTGATATGATCAACTGTTATTGTGTAAAAAGAAAAAAGAAAGCTGGAAGATATACTTCAATTTGATTCCTCATGCATAAGGTCCTCATTTTTCTTAGTATTTGATCCACGGAAGGTGTTTGTCTCTCTTGCTGTTTCATTTTTTATTTTTGATATGAATTGTATTGTATTCTTGACTTGACTGAACAGCGTTTCAACTTTGGACAATCAGAGGATTCATTGTCCTCTTAACATTGAAGATGTTCATATGTTAAACGCTAAATTTGGTGTACTAATCACAGTCTTTGCTGTCTCATGTCACATGGAATTTACTTCTTACGTGATAGTTCGTGCAAAGATTCCCTGTGATTACATGCAGTGGGAGGATTATGACAAACAACAAACTAAGCTTTATTTCCATTAGAAAGATGAAGGATAATTATTTATTGCTAAAAATTTCTAATGTATTTGATTGATACTATGTACTCCTATTAATTGAATATATTATTTTCTTATGCTTGAGAAATAAATGGGAGTCAATTGAAGATCTGTGTTCTTTCTTAATTTTGCTGATTGGGTGAATCTTTTTGGTATATGTAGAGTGGCTTTCAAGATGAGTCCGTGAGGATAATGAAGGCAATTCAAATAGGCAATTCCAACTGCCAGGTTAGCTAATGTTACTGCATATTTTGAAATGGTTCTACGACGAAATGTGCTACAATAATTGTATTTGCTCGCATGCTGTTCTCCTGCTTATTGCTTTCTGAACGAGTATTGTCTACTTCTTGGTGACATGATCATTGATGAAAAGATCAGCTCTTTTTGGTTTCTGCCTCCTCCATACAACTTCTTTGAATCGCAATAATAACCTTATTCAGATACAATGTTGTCTGTGTCAGGACCATCTTCTGTATATAATATAATATAATATGTGGTGTTGACTATTTAACAGCTGAACTGGAATGCACATCTTGCCTATTACGAGTTTCTAGCTGATGGCTTTACCATTAGGAATGTCTAACTAAAAACATAGAAGGGAAGATTTCAATATATAGAAACTTAAAAGCACATATTTAAAATAATTCTGGATTTTTTCATTGACTACTTCATGTATGTCCTTAGTGGATCGCGTATTTGACCTTGTTTTTGTTGCCTGCAATTGTCACCAGGTGCTCCTATTTTCTGCAACATTTGACGATGCTGTCAGGGCCTTTGTCTCTAAAATAGTCAAGGAAATATTTGTTAGAGACTATAACCAAATGTTTGTTAAAAAGGAAGAACTATCTTTGGAGTCTGTCAAACAATATAAAGTGCAATGCCCGGAAGAGCTTTCAAAGATTATGATCATTAAAGACAAGATATTTGAAATAGGAGAGAAGGTCGGGCAGACAATCATATTTGTCCGCTCAAGGAACAGTGCATCTGTGTTGCACCAAGCTTTAGTCGAGTATGGATACGAGGTTACAACCATTCAAGGGGCCTTGAAGCAAGAAGATAGGGACAGAATAATAAAGGAATTCAAAGAAGGATTGACTCAAGTTCTTATATCTACCGATCTTCTTGCTAGGGGTTTTGATCAATCACAGGTGATTATCTCTTCTACTGTTATTCCTAATTCTTAACTAAATGATTTCTATTTCGTTTCCCGAAGTTGTAGAAGGTGACAAATTATTTCCCCAGGTCAATTTGGTTGTCAATTATAATCTTCCTGTAAGGCATGACAATCCTTTGGAACCTGATTATGAGGTATACCTACACCGGGTTGGTAGAGCTGGGCGCTTTGGCCGCAAAGGTTATTTCTCTTTTTGATTTTATTTTTTATTGCTTAATTTGTTCCCATTTTTCCAGCAAACGTGCCTTTTGACAACAATTTGGTGAATTCAAATAGCTCATGAGGAAGTTGCTCAATTTGGAATTTTCTCCCATAATGCTTACTTTGTTCCCATTTTCTTCCTTTTAATTGTAGGTTATGAATTTTCTTGTTGGAATAAAAAATTTCTTGAATGCATTATTTCCTTTGTTCACCCAGCGATTTTCTGTTCAAACCCCTATTTAATTATGTAATGTAGTAGTCTGAATTCATAATATATGAATAAATGTTTTTCCTTGGAAGAAGGGATTTGTAGCAGCCTGGCTATATATATATATATACTCTTTTTCTATGTAAATTCTGCAGTATGACACTCTTTTCGTAATTTAACAGGTGCTGTATTTAACTTGCTTTGTGGTGATAGAGATAATATGATCATGGACAAGATTGAGCAACACTTCAACGCTCAAATAACTGAGGTGACATCTTTGTACTACTCTTGTGGGCAGAGTTCAGGCCATGACTTCTCATGAGTATTCTAATTTTGCAATTAGTAGATCATAAAATGGAGATTTTTAGTAGATTGCTTTACAATTGTTTGTCCATTTGATTTTGACAAGTTCTTGGGGTAGTTTTCTGAATCACGGTATATAACATTTTCCAACATTATGTGATGCAGTTGGGCTCGTGGAAAAGCAACGAGGATTTTGAGGGCGCTCTCAAGAAAGCCGGGTTGCTCTGAATGTTGGATGCAAATTGGGGGTTGCAATGCATTTATAATTATCTGTGCTCTACGTCGGTTTTTTTTTTTGTTGAGCTCTAGAAGTCACGGAGGGGGATGCACTTCTGTGCTTGCATTATTGGAGAAACAACACTGAACTTCACCTTTTGTTTTCTTACTATGTATTATGCTTATAAGCACAGGTTTTTTGGCGCTGAGTTCAGTGTATTAAAATTTTGAATCCGAGATAGGTTTGGCTTCCTTATTTTCTTCCTGGTTCTTTTAATTGGTGTTCATTATGAATCGTATGTACCTCCATTGAGGTCTTGCCTCGGACATTACTTATTGATTGCCATGGCTCATACTCTGCTGCCATATTAAAATTCACGATTCAAGTTCTGATCAT
Source organism: Fraxinus nigra (assembly GCA_903798295.1). NCBI lineage: Eukaryota > Viridiplantae > Streptophyta > Magnoliopsida > Lamiales > Oleaceae > Fraxinus > Fraxinus nigra. The sequence goes on along the minus strand of CAIGRH010228206.1, from coordinate 2,496 downwards.
CAGATAAAATGAATGGAGCAGACTTCTATTTAGAAAGTTGAACTTAATCCATTCAAAGTATAGAAACCAGAAAGTAATGTTTTCAGGGCCAATAATATTTGTACATTAAACCAGTAATTGGAAGGTTGGAGGTGGTAATGCTCTATATGTTATTATGCTCCAATTGCCAGAAAAATCCTATCTTATTCACTGCTAAAATTAAATATGCACGTAGAAAATTCGATGCCCAGAAAAAAAAAAGAACTTAAATGATTTGCACGTTATAAGCTACTTAGTGGTGGTGCAGTGGTCTGCCACGCAAAATTTGATCATAATATTTCATCTTCATTTAAATTTGTTTTTTCGTGTGTGTGTGTGTGAGAGAGAGAGAAGAGAGAGAGTGAGAGAGAGAGAGTATTTTGTTTATTATTGCAGCAGCTTCATTTTTAGTGTTGCTGATGCTTTGGAAGAAGGATTCTGAGGTGATTGAAGTTGGTATCAAGGTCCTTTGCCAGGACTGCATAGAGGGATGGAATGAATAGTGTCAAAACCTATCAAAGTTAAATATTTATATATTTATCCTTCGCATCCAATACTTGACAATCTTTTCGTTTCAGGTTGCCAAAGAGTCGAACAATATCATTTTTTAGAGATTCGAACAATGGATCATGTAGGTAGGTAGAGGGTGATCTCTTCTTGTAAACAATATCATACCAGGGTCCCTTGCCTTATTTATGCTGTCTACAACCTTATTCATCATCTACTGATCAAACTTACCTAAAAATTAAATAAAACTATAAAGAATGTTTCAGTGTGGAAGAATTCCATTTGTCTTTGTTGGGCTGTGATGATAAATGGTCCTAATTGGTCCAGTTGGTAAATCTATTGTCCATGTGTATGGCCCCATGAACCGAACCCAATAGATGGCTCAAGTCGCATTTCTGAATAGCAACTTTAGTTGTGGATGAAATGGATTAAGTGCTAGCTACTCTGGATCGTTGATCTTGATCTAAGATCAACGATTATGCTAAATAGTAAAATATAACCCTTTGGGGGTAGGGTTCTGTGAGGCCACTGTGATATAGAAATGTACAATATTCTAAGCCTAGTTCTACCATACCTTATGCCTTTGGTGGTTTGGTTGTAAAATATTTGATAGTATTAATGAGATTTTGTTCTTGTAAACTATACATTTTGTATATCGGTGGTATAAGAGATTGAGTAGGCTGATTTTGAACCTTCTAATTTTCATAGTTGGTTTTGGTTCGATTTTTACAGATCTGAAGTTTTTTTTCCCCCGAAAAATCCTAGTTTTTTTTTTGGGGTGGGGGATAGATATAGTGATTAGAAGGTATTTTAAGCCTTCGATTGAAGTCTTTAAAGTATAAAATCATTTTTCACATTTGTTTTCATTTGATCTGTCTAGATCTAGAAAATTTACGTTTGAAAGAATTGATTGAAATTGAAGTATGATCTTGAATAATCTCGTGCTTCACTTTCGGAGATAACTAATATATATACATTGTTCTTACTTGGTTTAGATAAAAATTTAATTTTTACTAGATTTTGATAAAAATTGATGAAATGCATGGTTTCAAAGTTCATAAAATATTTGGATATTGTGAAATGCGTGATTAAAATTAATTGTTGACTTTGACTTAAATTTCTATCAATTTTTAATTAAACTAAATAGGGGCATTATTAGCCCCTATTGGGTGGTCATTATTTAAAAAAGTGATGTTTCGAATAGTAATTTTTTTTTGAAGAAAATGCTGTTAAAAAGGAGAAAATTTTGAGTTTACGTATAAAATATTTTATTATGGGCTAATTAGCACAAAACGTTCATACTTTCATCACTCTCATTTTCACCTTTCATTATAGAAAATGTCATTACATCCAACTTTCGTCATTTGCTCCATTAAATCAACACAAAAAAATTCTAATTAGCACAAAACATACCCATCTTTCAATGTTTTGTGTAAAATGTTCATACATTTCTTTTTTAACAACTTCACCCTCATTTTCACATATCATTGCAAAAAAGTCATTCCATCCAACTTTTGTCATTTTCTCCATTAAATCAACACAAAGGGCAATTTTTATTTTAAAAAACCAGGGGTAATATTGTGTTACAAATTTTTTTCCCAAGACTTTTCCACGAAACTTCTTCTAGAGAGATTCACAAGACTTTTTCAGACAAGAAACCTAAATCAGCTAGAGGTGATCAGTTGATAAAGCAAGAAGACACGGAAGTTGGGGATCGAGATTTAAGCCATACATTCAGTATTTAAATCAGAAAAGTAAAATCACAAAAATGATCCCTTTTTTTTTTTTTTGTGAGCATCCAAATCGTTTGTACTTTGTGCAAATAAGATCTTTTTTTAGACGTTTTAGTTTTTTGATTTATATATTGAATGTAGGGGCTTAAATTCTGTATCCCCTTCTTGCTTTATCAACTGATCACCTTCATCTGCTTTAGTTTTCTTGTCGGAAAAAGTCTTGTAAATCTCTCTAGAA
>CAIGRH010228204.1:0-11371 GCA_903798295.1 Fraxinus nigra | reverse complement strand
CTCCAAAATCACTTCCCAACTTCCTGCCTCACTTCCAATCTACCTCTCAAGGTATTTGGAAGTACTGCTTTTGTACATATCCACTCCCATCTTCGACATAAACTTGAACCACGTGCAGTAAAATGTGTGTTCCTTGGATACTCACCTACACAAAAGGGCTACAGGCACTATGACCCATTACACAAAAAAATCTACGTCAGCCTCGATATAACCTTTTTCGAGAACACGCCTTACTACACCAAACCTCATCTTCAATGGAAGTATATAAGTGAAGATGATCGGTTCTCAAATCAGGAATTCTTAAGTATTGATCTTTCCCCATCTAAACTAGTACATACAGAACCTTTCAATCTACCTTCTAATATGCCATATACAGGAGGGAACTTGAATTCGGAGGGAGATGTCGGAAAAAATAGTAACAAAAAGGAATTGGTTTACTCAAGGAAGCTGAAATCAAAGTATAAGGAAACTCTTACATCTGAGGCACCAAGAGAGTCGGAACCGGTGATATGACCAGAAGAGAATCCATCCAATGAATCTCCGGATTTGAATCTACCCATTGCTATTAGAAAACAAACTCGGTCATGTACTCTCCATCTCAAAATTCACATCTCAAAGTTCCGTACTTTTACGGCTAACCTTGATAAAATAAAAATCCAATTGAATATTCAGGAGGCCTTGAAATTACCCAAATGGAAAGAAGCGGTAATGGAGGAAATGAAGGCTTTGGAAAAAAATGAAACTTGGAAAGTGGTAGACCTAGGCTGCAAATGGGTCTTTAACATCAAGTACAAAGCAGATGGGACAGTAGAACGCTATAAAGCTCGTCTAGTTGTCAAAGGATACACTCAAACCTATAACATCGACTACATTGAAACATTCGCACCTGTGGCAAAACTCAATACTGTTCGACTTCTCTTATTGTTAGCAGGAAATTTAGACTGCCACTTCAACAACTAGACATTAAGAATGTGTTTATTAATGGGGATCTGAAAGAAGAAGTTTATATGACAGCACAACCAGGCTTCAAAACAAGAATAAGGAAAATCAAGTGTGTAAACTGAAAAATTCTCGGTATGGGCTCAAACAGTCACCTAGAGCATGGTTTGATAGATTTACAAAGGTATTAAAAAGTCAAGGATACCAGAAAGGGTAGTCGGATCACACAATGTTCTTCCAACAATCTAGAGACGGGACAAAGACTATCCTAATTGTATACGTGGATGATATAATCCTAACAGGGGATAACATAACTGAAATGGAAAGACTAAAGAAGTGTTTAGCCGCTGCATTTGAGGTAAAAGACCTAGGACAAATACAGTATTTTTTAGGGATGGAGGTTGCAAGATCAAAGAAGGGTATTAGTGTTTCCCAAAGGGAAATACATTCTCAATCTTTTAATCGAAACCGGCATGCTGGGATGCAAACCTAGCGAGACACCTATTGAGGCAGGAAAATTGTCAAAGGATATATGGAACTCAGTGGAAATAGATAGATATCAAAGACTGGTGGGGAAGTTGATCTACCTCTCGCATACTAGGCTTGCCATAGCTTTTGCAGTAAGCAAGGTAAGCCAGGATATGCATTCTCCCAAAGAGGCTCACTTGGAGACAGTATATAAAATCCTCAGATATCTAAAAGGCACTAATGGAAAAGGATTGTTCTTCGAGAAAAATAAACGGGAATGAGTAGAAATATTTACAGATACGGACTGGGCTGGATCAACAGAAGATATGAGGTCGACTTCAGGCTACTATACCTTTGTATGGGAAAATTTTGGTAACTTGGAGGAGCAAGAAACAGAATGTAGTGGCACGAAGCGGTGCAGAAGCTGAATTTAGAGCAGTTGCACGGGGAATATATGAAGGTTTATGGATAAAGGAACTGTTGGAAGAACTTAAAGTTGGAATGGAATTTCCAATCAAACTATATTGGGACAACAAAGAAGCAATCAATATTTCTCTCAATCCAGTGCAACATGATAGAACCAAACACGTAGAAGTTGACATACACTTTATCAAGGAGAAAGTGGATGAAGGAATTATTTGCATGACATATATTCCAACAAAAGAGACAACGGCAGATATCTTCACCAAAGAGTTATCTAGACAAATGTTTGACGACTTTAACTGCAAATTGAACTTGATCAACATCTATATGTCAACTTGAGGGGGAGTGTAGAAAACGTTCAAGTATGGAAGTAAATCATAGATGGAAATTATGATTAATTGGAAAACTTGTATTTTAGGATAATTGACAGTTTATTTATTTTCCTTATTAGGCAGAATATTTTTTTCCCTTTTCCTTTCCAACCTTGTATTATAAATTGATTGTATTATTGTTGAAATCAGTAAGTGAGATCAATATTCATTCCAAGCGTGTCTTCAAATTATTTCACGGTCACAAATTTTAAAAAAAATCATAGGTCACAGTTTATTCGTTGGTTACAAATTATTTTTCAGTCACAAATCATATAATTTTTATGTTACAACTATAATTTTGATGTGACAAATAACCAAATAGTTGGTTACAAATTAACTAAATAGTTGGTCACATACACCAAACACCCCATTCCCACCTCCAATCCTAATCCACCACCAATACTTGATCACAAATTAATCAAATAGTTAGTCACAAACTCTCTTCTTCCCACCCCACCATCGCCACCGCCATCGTACCATTCCCACAACTGCGACCAACATCAACTATGTCATCGTCACCACCACCACCAACAATAACGTTGACATCGCCACAGCTAATAAAAACTACCCCAACACCAAAACATGAGAAACTACAACCACTCCAAAAACTAAAAAATTCAACAAAAACTACCACCACGACACCACCATTACAGATCAAGCACCACAGATCACGGCACACCACCACTGCACACTACCCGATTCACTTCCACAAACTCACCTTAGCAAACACCAACTCCACCTCTCGATTTACCTCAACGACTCGATTCACCTCCACATATTCATTATAAGTCACCTCCAAACTTGACAGCTCCACTATCTCGGTCAACTTCTCATGTGCTAACGCAGCTGGAGCCTCTCCACTTTCTTTCGAAACATCCTTAGACTGTATGGAATCGCGACATCACTGTTGAGGAAGATACGAGCGACATGCTGGGGTGAGGCAGCAAGTTCGGCTTCTCACATACCTTTTTGCCGCACAACACTGTGAAGCGGTGGTCTACGATGGCGATGTGGTTGATATGTGAAGGAGAGGGTAGAAAGTGACGAGAGAGGAAAAGCGTTGCGCTAACAGGGAGAGTTTCGCCGACGATGGTGACGATGGCGACTGTATTGGTAGTGAGTTGATATTGTGAAAAGAGAGGGGAGAGAGAGGATGGAGAGGGATGAGAAGAGACGGAAATGATGTTCACTAAAATCCCATGCATAGAAAGAATTCCACATAAATAAATCAAAATACTCACAAATGAGTGGGGCCCATCATGTATTTAAAAATAAAATAAAATGTGCAGAACCTACCCTTGAGAGTGTTCTGGTAAATTTCTGTGAGATTTCTTTCTGTACATCTAGCAAAATTGAATGATGTTAGAGTTGGGAGTGTGGGTTGAATGGGTGTGGGGTAGGTAAATTATTATTATTAAATAAATCCCACACCTGATTTTTGAATTTGAAAATTTAAAATGTCTCAGTTTATGTAATTTTCTCTTTAAAGAAATAGCCATGGTCAAGGTTGTCCTCGCTATGGGCTAGGATGGGGCATACTTGGACAAGCTTGTGTCATGGCCGACCCAACCTTTAATATAGGCTTAAACCCAGTTGTTGGGATTGTAAATAAAAACCACCAAACTTAAAAATAATCATAATTGTCTTTTAAAGTGATTCATATGAACCCGTCAATAAACGATTTTGAATCAAACCAAACTCATCTAAGACAATTTGGTTTAGATTATGCTATTTTAAATACGAGTAATGTTATTTAGTCCAATAAAATTGTAACCCCAATTTAAGTGGCATTGATGTGACATTAAATGATAAGTGAAATTAAGTGACCTTTCATTTAACCCACCATCTAGTACCACATAAGCTGGTGTTGCAACCCCAGTGAAATTACCTAACATTATTCTTTAAATACAATTTGGAACCAAACCATTTCATTTAAATTTTTAAAAATGTATATATTTTTATGTCTGCCGGAAATTGATCCAGATTGGTCAGGGGTCAAAATATAGTCACACCAGAACTCGATACATTCCCAACAGATCTTCACAATTTTCATCGGCGCCTCATTGCTAGTAAAAGAAAGCAAGAAACGGAAAAAATAGCCTCAGAATTGGGTAGCGAGAGGAAGTTTTCAGTATTAAGTAAATCTTGGATGATTAAAGCCCCCAACCTCGCCCCTATGATATCAGTGTTTTGTTTGGAAGGAAATATAATGAAATCAAGAGAATCAAAGTGTGTGAATAATTCGTGAATATTGTGTGTCTAGTTAAAATTAACATGCCTTCAAAAGGGTCATTATTTCTACATACCAATGTACACACTGAAAAGTTTACCATTTATTTAACAAATTTGAGGGAAAAAAAATTAACTCACAACATTTACTTGGGCGAAATGTTTTTCACTCGAAATTGTACACCCCTGGATAAAAATTAGGAGCCAAAACCAAATGATACAGAATCAGTACATAATTGCATATGGAATACTACTCATGGTCCTTTCCCGCCTCGTTGCTTCTTTTCTTCTAGCAAGGTAGCCTCATTCAACATATCAGCTGCATCCTTGTGCATGTCGAGCTTGGCAAGGGCTACAGCCTGCATGAAAAATGCCGTGGACCAATCTGGATAAACGCACTGTGCTTGCATTGCATCTCGGAGTGCAGCATCTGGTTGATCACACATGAGATAACAGAGGCTTCGTCGTGCATGAACCGTTGGAGAAATCATAGTGCCCACATCTATGAACTGCACATATCATTACAAATATTTAATCAAGACAGACACGGTTAATGCATTATCTGTCCTGAACAATTATGTACGAAGAGTAGAATAGGATTAATAAACTAAATAAACTGCGGTTCATTTATTCAAAATGCCTCGTGATCCAAGTTTTGATTCAAACTCCATGTTTTGAGGGAAAAAACGAACTGTCTAAAGTAATACATCAAGAACTGCAGATATGAGAGATGGATAGGCAGTTAAGCCAAGCCAGAATAATAGAAGTATATGTGTAGTTAGCAGTGAACATATTGAATCACATTCATTGGCATTGTTGCTAGAGGAGCATTGATATTAAACTCGAAGCTATGGAAATCTATGTTCATTCCTTTTTCCCTAAATACGTAAAATTACTCTTACAATATAAGGCCATTTTAGCATAGCCTCTTTTTAATTTGTTCTTATTTGAGAATTACTTTCTTTTTATAACAAATGTTGCTGAGAGATTTCTAGTTTAAAAATATCTTAACTTGATGGGTAAAAAAGGATTCAGATGAGAGGGGACATGATTAATGAAATGGTTCTCTAGCAGAAGAAAAAAAACATTGCTTTTACGAGGAAGAAGTGAAAGTGCACTGTGATTAAAGTAGTCAAGCAATAAATTTTGCAAGTACCTGAGAGTAGCAATCAATAGCAGTTTTGAAATCTTTGTCACGGAATGCCAGGTCTCCGCGTTTCCTTGCATCCATCATATCTCTCATTTGTTGGGTCCACTCTTGGAAAGATAACTACAGTGGCAAACGTTTATATCTTAAAATTGCATTATTATAGAAGCATTTACATAGGATCTTAGCTAGAATAAAATTACCTCATTGGTTCCTTCATCGTCTTTATAGTGTGTCATCACCAAAATTTGATGGATGGCTGTGAGATCCATACGTGAACAGGCATCACCCATTGGAGAGAGAGGGTGTTGTGGGGTTGGTGGCGTTTCATCCCGCTTTGAAATTCCCAGCATCACGTGAGAGGGAACCTGCAATCAGCATTTTGATTGTTACCTTTAAGAGAAGGTAGTTCGTGGATATTTAATATGAAAAGCAATCAGTATTTCCCTAAATTGCACTTAATCACATAACTCTTTTTCCATCTAATCACATGGCTTTTGATAAAACTAACATTCCATAGGAGTACCACTCCCCTCTCTTGGTCCCCTTCCGTCCACGTGGCAAAAGGAGAAAACATATCATCTGTTAAGGGATAATCCCAATAAACAACCAACATATAAGACATTGGCTACTCCTCTTGACAAGGATGACCCGTTAACATGGAACCCCACGTTTTATTACTGTATCAAAGCAAATTAAAGGTCCTGAATTGAAGTCTCACCGCCATCCATTTAAATAAAAATTACCATGTGTTATGTTTTGATGGGAAAAATGAATCCCATCTAGATATGTGAAGGCGTATTGAAGACATTTTAAATGATATATATTTGGCATTTCAAATAGCTTAAGCTTCTATATTAAGCCTTTCGACATTATCCATTATTAGCATGCACTGACAAAGGAAAGCATCCAAGGAACAAAAAACACACACTGAACCCGTTGAAAGTGTAGAAAGAGAAATGAGACTTACATCGGGTTTATTTTGCAAAGGGGAAAGGGTAGAAACAAGATCTTTGGTTTTTGGCCGCTCCCTTGGTTCATATTGCAAACACTGTGAAGCAAGGCCAAAAACAACAGTTGCCTCTTCGGTCGAGAAGTTCCCTTCCAAATGGGAGTCCATCAGAAGCAGAATATTTTTACCTCGAATCATATCCAGTGCCTGAAAGGCACAATGTGGAAACAGGTGCATGAAATCTTACAGAAATCAGATTCAAAAAAATTCATTCTAATACAAGACACCAAAGAAGTGCTCCTCGTGTAGCAAAATAAGTGAATATTAAACTTAAATGAATTCTCTGTCTAATCAAATAGGAATAACAACTAAAATGTGTAGGCAACCTTCATATTTAGCAAGTTCAAGTGACACAGCAAGTCAAAATAAAAATTGAAGGCGAATTTGGAGCAGTAGAATACAAATAAGGACCATCAGTTATCATTATCAGGGCAAATACCATGAAAGTAGTTTTCCTGGAGGGTGAGGGGTTTGTAACTTTATCTTGTTAGTATAACAAGATTTCCAGAAGCAGCTATGAACTATGCCATGGCAAAACATCAACACTAGTTTATTAGTAACCACTTTTAAACCAGTTGCAAAAGTAGCATGTATATTTCGTGACAAGAAGTTCCTGAAAACACATTCCTAACTTGAGAACTCATTTCTGGAGATGACCGTCCTATAAACTTCAGAGGCTAATATTAATAACAGATACAATAAAATAAGAAGTGACAGTTAAAAATAGTAATCATATCAACACGAAAGTTGAATTGGATGAGAAGCAGTACTAGATTCCACAGTACGATAATTCATACAAGCATGAGATAACAAGTCATTTAAGCTTATAAATGATCAAGCTTATAAATACGCACATGATTTGGAGGGATTGGCTTTCCACTAAGCAGATCCAAAAGAACAGTCCCAAAGCTGAAAGCAACACTTTCTGGGGTGACCCTTCCTACAAGAGATTTTAAAGATATATTAATTCTCGTAAGCAAATTCTAGAAAGATAAAAAAAATTGAAAAGGGAAAAATGGAAGTCGTGCAATCTACAATAGTTCCCATGCAAAATTATCTAGTTGAGAATATAGTTTTAATCCAAAAACTTCTGCAGCAGTCTCTCGGAAGAATTGGCAGCTGTGAACTTTGGGAGAAGCTGTGGGTGACTGGAGGCAAGTTAATGTTATCAGATATGCTTGATTTCAACAATTTTATGTAGGAAAAGGAGCTGATTGACTTGCCTATGGTGGGATGTTGTTTTACATAGTTGAGGCAGGATAGGTCCCATTCAGGAGAATCTTTAACGAGGGAATAAGAGATCAGAAATGTAATTCCACGTTTAAGGGTTTTGAGCTTAGAAAGTGCATGATGGAAACAAGGATCCTGGTCAGAATGGAATCAGTTTGCATACATGTGACAAGTGGTGAAGAGAGGACGTTATGGAAACAATGCATTTTTTAAGTGCACGGAAGATATAAGAAAAGCATTACTTCTGTTTTTGTCAGCTCTAAGAATAATGGTGATGTGGATATTGAGGATTCCAGGCCTATTAGTCTTTTGGGATCTGTGGACAGGATGATCACAAAGTGCTTGCTCCGAGACTTGCGCAAAATATTATTACGGTTGTGCACGAATCAAAATGCTATAGTGGGTTAGAGGCAGATCCTTCATGCAGTACTTGTGGCTAAGGAAGAGACAGATGCCAGGTTGCGAAGTGTGAGAAGTGGCATGCCATGAAAAGCTGATATTAAGAAAGCCTAAGAACGTGCAAATTGGGATTTCCTGCTTTTTGTAGTCAGGAAAATGGGTTTCTAAACAAAGGGACTCACATGGATTAAGTTTCGCATCGCAATAAGAGAATTAAACTCCTGTAGACTTTAATAGCTCTAGAGGCTTAAGGCAGATTGCTTCTTTATTCGCATTGCTTTACTTGCTGGTTATGGGATGCTTATGTTAGTTGTAAATTCTGAATAATTCATTTAGATGTCTTATCGATCATACAACAAAATTTCAAGACTGGGGGCATAATCCACCTTGAAGAGAAAGGTAAATTGAATATATATGATATAGGCCCATTTAGGCATATGCACGGCGGATAATTAAAAGATAAAAAATTGAATATTACCGTTTCTTAGATACTCGGGAGGTGTATATGCAAGATTTGTGCTGTAACTTTTACCATCCCTGCTGTTTTTCATCAATCCAAAACAGGATAACCGTGGATCACCATTCTGCCAAAGCATTCATCATATAGACATTTTACTTTACTTAAAACATAATGACCCCAGATGAGATACTAACCTGGGGGAGAAAAGAAGAAAAAATTGCAAGACAAAAGCATATCATTAAGCTTAAGAATAAGAAATTCATTAACCTCATCAAAGAGAACCCTATAGGCATTCAAGTCATGGTACAGTGGTCGACCTTCATTGCAGCAATAATCTAATGCTTCAGCTATATACAAAGCCACTCTTAAACGCATGGCCCACTCAGGGGTTTGATTCTCCCCTGTGAAAGAAAGTAGAGAAAAATTATTTAACGAACATATGAAATGACCAAGAAAGAACATTGTGAAGTCTAAAACATAATTTTTTTGCATAAAATTACAAAGACAAATTTGAAAGAGGCGACTTTAACAGGAATTGTGGGATTCCCCACCCCATGGGAAAGGATAGACTGCACAATGGGTTTCACAGAGAATGTAGCATATAGACAAATATTCCGTCAAATCCCACTATTTTGTAGGTAAATAAGGCAAGAGAACCTTAAATTTTTAAAGTTTTGGGTAACTCACGATGAAGTTACTCATGTGTTCTCAACCCGTGGGAAAAGATAGACCACGCAACGTGTGTCACAGAGAATTAGCGTATAGACAAATACCCTTCCCAGTATTTCAGCTTTGTAGGTACACAAGGCAAGATAAAATCTTAAATTTCTAAAGTTTTGGGTAACTTCAAGACCAAAAAAGTGTCAACGTACTTCACTTGTTCTCAATTTTCCAATAAACTGTTGTCCATGATTTCAAGCTATTACCACATGGACTAACTAATAAGAAGACCACAATCATCTTCAAATAACATGTGGAAGATAGAACGTGCTATAGACACTACTCTTCAAGATATAACAGCTTTTAAGTTAGTGAAGCATCTCCCACACTATTAAAATTCTGTCTCCATGCCTTGTGAGATTTTAAACAACTTATATCAAAAACCTGGCCCTGAGTTTGAAAGGCACTCCACACTTGAAGTGATAATTAAGTTCTGCTTTTACAAACAAGAAACTCCTTTCTATTGACTCCACAATTGGGAAAGAACATTTTTCCTCAAAATAAGAGTTTGATTCTGGTTCAAACGGAATCTAGATATTTAGTTAATACATGCAAGTCAAACACTGATCTCATGTGCACAAGCATTGCAGGATAATGCAGAACATTTTTATTTATAGAGAGACTCAAACAGGCTGCAACCCAATTATGTAACTACTGGCAATCCAGCTGATTTAATGATGCCCTCACATGAACCCCCTCCCTCAACACGCACATACTCAAAAAGATGGGAAAAACACTCAACTTCTAGAAAATAGAAACATTCTAAATTTCAGAAGCTAGTTTCTGTATCAATTCCGTAGATTAATCATTTTTTACAGATGCATAACAAGCATACAAATCTGATGTAAAAATTCATCCTAACAATTGTTTTTGAATTAAAATTCAAAGACTTATCCCTTCACAAAGGAATGCCAAAAACCCTTAATTAACATAGCAACAAACCACTACATAAATTCTAAAAACATTGCTCTAAGCATGTTCCAATGATCATAGTATTAACTTCAATAACAATAAATTACGTTGTTTAGGGAATGAATAAGGAACAAATAATTGACCTAGCTATGAACTTAGCTACATTTGCCAATATCTCCTAAAAAATACATCTAGATAGTAAGTATGAAGGAGAAATGCTAAAAATGCAAAATAAATGAATGACAAATTAAGCTGAAGCAATAATACAACATACAGTGAAATAAATGCTTAGCAAGAGTCTCGTTAGGCATGAACTCCGCCACTAGCAGCCTCTCATCCCCATCACAACAATACCCTATCAAATTTGCTAGCCTCTTATGCCTCAGTTTCCCCACTTCCTTTGCTTCCTCCTTTCAAATACAAAACATGAATAAATAAAGTCAATTCATTCTCCAAAAATAGAAATTAGAACTTGCATATTTATGTGTGTGTACAACTGTATCATGTTCGTACAGCGAACTGTTTAGGATCGGGCCAGGCCATTTTGGTGAACTTTTTGACAGCGATCCAGCGGCCGTTCTGCAGGCGGCCTTCATAGACGACATTGGGAGCCTTCTCTCCACTCTCAGAGACGATGTTGTCGGAGCTGAAGTTGTTGGTAGCTGCCTTCAGCTCCGCCAAAGTGAACTCAGCGAAGCCCGACAAGCCCCCTCCGCCGCCCACGGAGGAAGCGCCTTTGGCAGTAGAGGAACGTCGGTGCTGGCTGTGGTGCCAATGATCATTTTCCAAGCGCGGCTTCCTTGAGAACAAAGATTCGCAGCAGCCCATGACTCGGCCTGAGTTAATTCAGTTGAGACCACCTACATAAACATTTTTCGTATGTCAGCTGCGTATATACCAGATAGAGAATTTGCCCTCGTTTGGTCTTTTTTTTCCATTACCTTACCTTAAATTTTTTTTTGTCGTCATTTCAATAAAACATTCATCATATAAAATAATATTACACACAAATTTATAATTTTTCATTATTATTATACCAAACAATATCTAATCAATCAATA
>CAIGRH010228201.1:0-10790 GCA_903798295.1 Fraxinus nigra | reverse complement strand
GTGGAAAAGTAATGAAAAGTTTTTGATTTGTGTGTATATTATTTTATTTGGAGAATGTGTGGTTGAAATGAAGAATGAGAATGAGAAAGAGAAAGAGAAAGAGAAAGAAAAATTAATGGGTGTCAAACATGGGCATAGAGTGTTTGTGAACGTCTTCTAGCTATCCTGCTGTGGCCTTAACAAAGGTGGTGGGGCTAGATAGAGGTGCTTGAACCTGCTCAATAGTTTCAAATGTCCCCGAAGAATTTTAAATATGACAGACAGTTTTCATATTGTTTAGTTTGTTTGTTTTCGTGTCCATTATGCCTTGTAGTTTCATTTCTATTTATCGTTGTTCATGTATCATGTAGAATGTATCTACAATCAAGCACTTCATGGTTAACTATTTCTGGGATAAAATATACCTTGATGTTAATAGACAGTATCTGTAGATTGACTTAAACGAGTCAATTATTAGAGATGAAGCCTATTGCTGTTCAATAGACTAATAACATTCCTTCTTTTAGGTAAGGCTGTTTTTGTCGGAAGAATCTCCTTCACAAGTTGGAGTTGAAACTCAAGACCACCTCCAGGCAAAGACTTTATGGTCAGTCCATACAGGCGGTATCGCATCTGATGACAATTTGCCACCCGGCTTTGAAGGGCACCAGCCTGGAAATCTTTGGAGAAATAAGTTGTCCCAACTACCTCTTATCAAATGGAGATGCCCTCCCAGAGTGAGTCATTTGTTATTGTTGTGTTTGTTAAGATAAATATGCTAAAGCACGAGTATTATAATTCAAAGACTCAAGATGTTAGGGGAAAAGGGGTGGAGTTTAACTAAACAGACAGAATAAATTCTTCACTTTACTGATACGATACACTCAGACTTGACTTCCTTATGAATTTGCACCTTTCTATATAAATAAAGTCTCACTAAACACATCTCCTCAATTTTCTTAGTTTTCTTGTTCTGCTGGAACGGCTTTGTTTGCTTACTCTATATACACTCCGCACAGGGGGTAGGGGAGTGGGGTGGTATTCATCTTCCTTGCAGAGTTGAATTATAGCACATTAAGTACTTGCAAAGGTCCTGCCTTAAAATGCTTTTCTGCATATTTTACGACTCTTTTGCAGTTTGAAGTGGACGGTGTGTGGAGAGTGGTTGCTGGGGAAGAGAGTAAAGAAGTGGAGGATCAAAATCAACGGGAGATGAGAGTGCTTGAAGCAATTTATCCTCGTCTGTCGTCTATTCCTCCAAAGTGTGATGTTTTCCACTTTAAGTTTCCTTTTCATTCCTTTATTTTATTTGGCGGTGTTTGGGCTTCAGTCAAGTTTTTATTACATGTTCGTATTTCTCTCTTAATGAAACGTTTGCTTATATACTTGTGTAGCCCTTCGGTATCACTGGGCATAGAAGACTCTTTTCAGAATAACCAAAATACCATTCTGATTCCTATCACTGCCATTGAGGATGATGATGCTGCACTAGATGCACCACTTCCCTGTATGGAATCAAACACTGCCCCCATGGCCTCACAGCCACAGATATTGGCCCACAGAAGTTCCTCCTCTCAGGTTAGCGGCAGTACTGATCCCCATGCCTATAAAATCCCAGAAACAGGTGAAGACTCTTTACTGCAGCCTGATATTGTAGCCACAGCACAAGCTGCCTTGACTGCGGCGATGTCGAAAAACAATCAGGGAAATTTGATTGATCATAACTTGCTCATTAAAATTCTCAGCGATCCTAAAATGATTGAGAAACTTGTTACGAACCATGGAACAGCCTCCAGCACTCAAAATGTACAAGCATCCAGCATTCCAAATATACAACCCACTGTTGTGCAAAATATTCTGTTTTCCAGTAATATGCCATCAACCAGCATGCATAATTTTCCCTCTTCTAGCACAATAAAGTTGCCTAATTCATATTCCAGTACTATCAATGGTCGGGATCCATCTTCTGCTCATGTTGCCCGACCAGAACTCGTTTCATCTCCGGCTACATCAAGTCGACCTTTCTTTTCTCCAAGTAGGATAGGACCGATTCCCCCAATCCGGCCATCAGTGCCCGAGATCATTCTAGCACCCCCTCCAGCTGCAAGACCTCCCGTAGTTAAGGACGTTAACTACTATAAGAGTCTCATTCAACAACATGGAGCAGAACGACCAGAAGGGTTACCCCAATTTGGTAATCAACGATTAGGCACAATCCAAGAACCTCTAAATGTTGCCAAATCTAGGGACCCAAAATTAAAGATTATGAGGCCTTGCATATATTTCAATAGTGCAAGGGGTTGCAGGAATGGAGCTAACTGTGCATATCTGCATCAGACATCGTCCCAGCCGCAGGTCAGTAGTATTCCAGATGTTCAAAGTACAAAGAGAATGAAAATGGATAGAGAAATTACTGGTACGTAACAATATTCACATATATTTTGTGAGATTTTATAGTTTGCAAAGAGAAGAAATTCATATTTTGTTATATTCTTATCCGGAATGGTTTGCTTTGTTCATGTATCGTGATAATATTTTACATTGTTGCATATTTTATATGACGTGGTTCGCATTGCGTTCTACGCTTGTGATGTGTCATAGGAGTTATGTTTTGTGAAAGAACTATTCCAATTTTCCAATTCCAGTTGTGTTTATCTAATTGTTTCGTGAAAATCTTGATGGTATGTTTAACATGTTGTACTCGAGCTTGTGTGAGATGCACAAGTCACCCTCTACGCTTGAGATAGTTAAAGTGCATAATTGCCGGTGAGGAGAGCAGCACCTATGACACGAGAGTTGAAATCTCGATGAACATGAGTATTATAAATATAGGAATATTTTGATGTCGAGCGCAACAATATTTAGAAGTTATACAATAATAATTTTGTGGGCTCAAAGTACTCGTGAACAAGTGTTTTTAGCAATTTGTACGACAAAATCAATGCACAGTAAACCTTTTAAGCAACGTTATCATTCCATAGTGTAAGTCAGCAATTTTGTTACTTTTGAAAGATGGGGCAGTTCCAATAAAAAAAAAAAAGGAAGTTCAGTGATTAATTGTAACAGGAGAAATATTTGATGATCAAGTGTAATAATAAAACCTCAATTTTAATCCCTTTTATTGGAAAAAAAATAAAATAAAATAATCATATCGAGCATGACTGATAGGTGCACTATTCTTTCGACAAAAATTTAAGACAAGCTATGGAAGAAGATAAATTTTACACAAAATATAATCAAATATTAACTGTCGTTCATTTCTTCTTAAATGGTTGGCACTCCAGCTGTATCAGAATCACATAAAGTTGACAAATGTGCCAATTCTCCATCTACTTGCATATTTATGGTATGTTTGAGCCAAATTATTTTGAAAGAATGTATTCTGAAATAATAGATTGACAGATAATGTGTGGTTGAAAAATAAGAAAAAATTATTGATGTGATTTAAAATATTATTTTATTGAAGAATATTGATTTTAGAGGGATGAATTGTAAAGATGATGAACAATAAATATTATTGACAAATGTTCTGATTTACAAGATGAAATAGTAGCAACTTATATAGCTCAAGAAGCTAACGGTTGCCTATATCCTACTCTAGTGTTGACCCTGCTGTACAATGCAAAAATGGTAAAGGTAGAGTAACTTTTTCTCTGAATATAGCTGCTCCCTTTCCTAAAATAGCATATGATGAATGACCCTTCACAGGTCTGAGGCTTTTCTAAAATGGCCAATGATGGACAACCTTTCATAGGTCTGATGCTACAATTATCTAGTTCTATTTCAACTAGTCTTGTTTCTCAACACTCCCCCTCAAGTTGGGTTCGAATAAATTGATTGAACCCAACTTGCCAAGAATGTTTAGATGACTAGCCTTGTCGAGTGCCTTTGTAAAGATGTTTGACAATTGTTCTTTGCTTCTGACAAATGGGGTTTCTATCTCTCCCGACTGCACTTTTTCTCTGACAAAGTGACAGTCAACTTCTATGTGTTTCGTCCTCTCATGAAAGACTGGATTTGATGCAATATGTCGAGTAGCTTGATTGTCGCAGTACATTTGCATTGTTCCTGTGTGTTCTATCTTTATGTCGCTAAGTAGTTGCTTGATCCAAATGAGCTCGCTTGCTGTGGATGCCATGACACAATACTATGCTTCTTCACTTGACCTTGCCACAACATTTTGTTTTTTGCTTTTTCAAGTGACCAAGTTGTCACCCACAAAGGTATAAAAGCCCGTAGTTGATTTTCTGTCGTAGCTCCCGGCCCAATCTGCATCAGAAAAACCGACAACATTATTAGAATTGTTTTTTCTCATCCAAATTCCTTGGCCTGGTGTGCCTTTAAGATATCTTAATATCCTATCAATGGCACTCAAGTGACTGGTACGCGGAGCATGCATAAATTGGCTTACAACACTTACTGCGAATGCAATATCAAGCCTGGTAACCGTAAGATAAATTAGTTTTCCTACCAGCCTTTGATATAATCCTATGTCAGGTAGTAGATCACCATTTTCTGGCCCAAGTTTAACATTGGTTTCCATTGGGGTACTGGCTGGTTTAGCTCCTAGCTTACCAATCTCTTTTAACAGGTCAAGGACATACTTTCTTTGGGATAGAAACAAGCATTTGCTGGAGTGAGCTATTTCTATNATCCTATCAATGGCACTCAAGTGACTGGTACGCGGAGCATGCATAAATTGGCTTACAACACTTACTGCGAATGCAATATCAAGCCTGGTAACCGTAAGATAAATTAGTTTTCCTACCAGCCTTTGATATAATCCTATGTCAGGTAGTAGATCACCATTTTCTGGCCCAAGTTTAACATTGGTTTCCATTGGGGTACTGGCTGGTTTAGCTCCTAGCTTACCAATCTCTTTTAACAGGTCAAGGACATACTTTCTTTGGGATAGAAACAAGCATTTGCTGGAGTGAGCTATTTCTATTCCAAGAAAATATGAGAGTTTTCCAAGATCCTTGATATCGAATTCGTCTTTCAAGTATTGTTGGACGCTTTTAATTTCTTTATTATCATTTCCTGTCATGATAATATCATCTACATAGACAATAATAATAGTGATAGAATTTTGTAAACGTTTGACAAACATAGAAGAATCGACTGTGCTTTTGATAAAGTTATTTTTTAAAAGAGAGAAGCTTAGCTTGGCATACCATGCTCTTGGGGATTGTTTTAGGCCGTAAATAGACTTCTTTAGCTTGCACACCAACGATGAATTCGAAGTATTTTTATGGCCCGGAGGAAGGGTCATGTAGACTTCTTCTTCCAAGATTCCTTGAAGAAACACATTTTTTACGTCCATTTGAAATAAATTCCAACCCAATTTGGTGGCTATTGATAATAGAATTCTAACCGTGCTCATTTTTGCTACTGGTGCAAAGGTTTCTTGATAATCAATGCCGTAGGTTTGGGTAAATCCTTTGGCCACTAACCTAGCCTTATGCCTTCCAATCGTACCATCACTATTGTATTTAATTTTATACACCCATCTACAACCTACGGGTTTTTTGCCTTTTGGTAAGTAGACAATGTCCCACGTGTCATTTTTTTCTAAGGCTTGAAGTTCTTCTTTCATAGCCTTACGCCAAATTGGGTCTTGGTTGACTTCATCAAAGTTGGTTGGTTCAGTTTGGTTGGTTATGGTACTTAAGTAGGCTCAATATTCAGGAGAAACTTGTTTATAAGAGATAAAGTTTTGAATAGGATACATCACCTGAGGGGATATATAATCCCTTGAAATTGGATACATCACCTAATGGGATACATAATCCCTTAATCTGGCAGGAGGCCGAGTTTGTCGTGTAGACCTCCTTAAGTCAATTTCTTTTTGGGCTGGTTCCTCACTTGACTCATTTTCTTCGTCTTCTCCCTATGAAGAAATTGCACTTGTTACACCAACCTATTCTTCTTCCGTATGCTCAACCTGTTCTAGATTTGTTTCTTTCGGAAAAACAAAATTAATTGGAGGTAACATAATTGGTTTACCTTGTGCATTTTCTTGTTCATGTGTTTGATAATAGAGTTTGCTTTCAAAAAAGGAAACATCTCTTGAAAAATAAAGTTTATGAGCTTTGGAATCATAACATTTATATCCCTTTTTTTTCTGAAGAATATCCTAAAAAATGATTTTAACAGAGTTTTTATCTAATTTGTCATGTCTTTTTATGTGAACAAAACATGTGCAGCCAAAAACTCGTATATGATCAAGGTCAATTTTCCGACCCTTCAGGATTTCTAAGGAACTCATGTTTTTCAGCCTTGCACTGGGCAATCTATTTATAAGGTAAGTAGCTGTTAGCACGGCTTCTGACCAATAGGGTTTTGGAACATTACTTTGAAAAAGAAGTGACTTAGTGACTTCAAAAAGATGACGATTTTTCCTTTCGGAAACTCCATTTTGTTCAGGTGTGTTAATGCATGTAGTTTGATGTAAAATTCCTTTCAATTTAAAGAATTCTAAAAAATTTCTGTTTATATATTCCGCCCCATTATTTGATCTAAAAACTTTGATTTTTGCATTATATTGATTTTCAACAAAATTAAAGAATTCTTGGAAACATGAAAAAACTTCATTTTTTCCCTTTAAAAGATAAATCCAAGTAGTACCGGAAAAGTCATCAATAAATGTAACAAAATATTTAAAGTTGTTATAAGAATCAACATGAGCCGGTCCCCANGCATGTAGTTTGATGTAAAATTCCTTTCAATTTAAAGAATTCTAAAAAATTTCTGTTTATATATTCCGCCCCATTATTTGATCTAAAAACTTTGATTTTTGCATTATATTGATTTTCAACAAAATTAAAGAATTCTTGGAAACATGAAAAAACTTCATTTTTTCCCTTTAAAAGATAAATCCAAGTAGTACGAGAAAAATCATCAATAAATGTAACAAAATATTTAAAGTTGTTATAAGAATCAACAGGAGCCGGTCCCCACACATCAGAATGAATTAAATCAAAGCATTTTTCTGATACATGGGTGGATAAGGAAAATGGCAACCTGGTTTGTTTCAAAAACTTACGAACATCGCAATTGCTAGAGTTGAGATTATAACAAAAAAGTTTGTTTAAAACTTGGTCAGATGGATGGCCAAATCTCCAATGCAGCAACTTGTCATGATCTGTAGGACTGACTGACATATGACATCTATTGGAATTTTCTTCAAGATAATAAAGGCCATTTTTTAAAAAACCCTCACCAATTTTCTTCCCTGATTTTCGATCCTGAAAGGTTACTCTATTTAATGAGAATATAACATTACAATTCAAATCTTGAGTTATTTTACTAACAGATAATATATTTGAATTAAAACCTGATAGGTATAAAATATTTTTCACGTTTTTTGAAAAAAATTTGGTTGTACCAAAACCATGAATTTGGGCTTTATTTTCCGTTCGCAACAATTACATGTTGAGGGTCTTAATTTGTGTGACGTTTTGCATTTTACTTTTGTCCCATGTCATATGGTCGGTGGCACCAGAGTCAATAATCCATTTATTCGTATTTTGACAAAAATTAGCTACCTTGTAACTATTTAAATCATTTAAATCGGGTTTAGAGAGTACAAAACCTGAAATTTGTTACTGTAACACACCGTTTAGTTGGGCCAGCAGTTGTGTCAATTGGGCCATAGGTGTTACAGATGGCCCAACACCTTCATTTGAATTTGATTGGGTCAATTCGAGTCCAAATCCAGTGGGTCCAAATCCAGCAGGTCCAAGTCCAGTGGGTCCAAATCCAGTCCAAGTCCAGCCCCTTCTTTAGGGCTCATTTTCACCCCTTTGCTTGCACCCCCGAATCTCCTCCCCTTCCTTGCGCCGCTCCAGCTCCATCTCTCCCCTTTGTTTCGAGCCGGACGGAGATGAGGATGAAGGACCCAGCAGCCTTTTCGGTTGTGCCCTGCATGCTTGCAGTGGTTGCACCAGTCGGCGGTTGAGATCCTCTTCATCTGGCCCATCTCTAAAGTTAGGAGTGGCTTGGTGGGTCTTGAAGGCTCGGTTGTTCTCGGAATTTTCCGATTATTGTGGGTTCATGAGTGTCCTTCGTGACTCTTCTTGCTCGATTGTTGCTACTATATCGTCAAAACTCGGCATTTCTGTTGAGAGGAGGATTTGGGATCGGACCGCCTTATAGCTTGCATCGAGTGCTCCCAGATAAGTAAAAATTAAATCTTGTTCGTTCCTTTTCTGAATCTCGACCATGTCTGTTGTTGATGGGAGGTATGTGTTGAGTTCCTCCCATTTTGACACTATTTCTGTCACCAGTTGCATGTTGCTTTGATTACTCTGTTTGATTTTTGAAATCTCCTGCTTGAGACTAAAAATGTGAGCAAAGTTCTTCTGTTGGCCATATAATTTTTTGGCTTTGTCCCACACTTCTTTTGACGAGTTGTAGTACATGAACATGTTTGCAATGTGAGGCTCCATTGTGTTTAGCAACCACGACATGACCATATGGTCTGTGGTTTGCCATTCTTCGAGTTTGGTTATTTCTGCCTCAGTTGGTTTCTGAGAATCTGTGGGTTTGGCTTTTTCTTTGGAACCTGTGAAAAACTATAATTTGCCTTTGCCACTGAGATCGATCGTTACTGATCTGGACCAGGGGTTGAGGACTATAGTTGTGAGCTTGGTGTTATCCGAGTGTTGAGACATGATGTTAACTGGTAAATGCCGAGGGAAAGTTTCTTTGGCTCTGATACCATGTTGAATTTAGAGGGATGAATTGTAAAGATGATGAACAATAAGTATTATTGGCAAAATGTTCTGATTTACAAGATGAACTAGTGGCAACTTATATAGCTCAAGAAGCTAACGGTTGCCTATATCCTACTCTAGTGTTGACCCTGCTGTACATTGCAAAAATGGTAAAGGTAGAGTAGGCTTTTTCACTGAATATAGCTGCTCCCTTTCTTAAAAAGCCTATGATGAATGAGACCCTTCACAGGTTTGAGGCTTTCCTAAAATGGCCAATGATGGACAACCTTTCATAGGTCTGAGGCTACAATAATCTAGTTCTATTTCAACTAGTGTTGTTTCTCAACAAGATGATACAGCCAACTACAAAGAAGGAGAAGAAATTAAATCTCAGTACACAACTAAATAAATTTATAACCAAAAAGAAAACAAATTTTTTTAGAGGAAACCTCGATCTAAGGATTGAGGATAAAGAAGAAAATACGTCTTTTTCTTTGACACGGTTGCAACATGAGATTCCCAAGGCCACATCTCCGACATGCAGTTGACTGTATCAGTGATAACTGATAACTCCATTGGTGCCACTGCCATTAAAGGTGTTGGAGTTTTCAAGTTGGGTTGAATCCATTGTTCCTGGATATGAAGCATTTTCATCTCCCTGAATTGTGATAGTTGGAGAAACAATATCCATCCGGCCAATATTGTCATTGGTAAAAGTTTGAGGTGTGTTTAAATAATTCTGAAGAAGATGACTCAAACGCCAGTTTCACCTGAGGTTGAACAGAAGTGTCATCAGAGAGTGGTTCTAATTTTTTTTTCCAGCTTTAGTCAAGTACGTATTTCTCTAATTCAATTTAAATTGCATTTGCCTAGATATAATGTATTTAAGTTTATTACAGTCGATTTTTCAGTATCCAGTTAAACTCTCGATTCTCTCTTTTCGAAGTGGGAAAAGGGAAAGAAATAATGCGATAGTTTAGAAAGTCTCATCCGTCATGCTTTATGTCTAGGACGCCGTACAACTGAAAATGGCAAATTCACGACATGATCACAACCTCGAGGAAGGGGAAAACTCAAAACCAAAAATAATGAGCAAGAGTACCTTGGCTCTTAATGCTGCTACGTTTGATTTAAGTACACCATTATTTGTCGCAGCGTCCTTGAATTGCTGCTACATTTGTCGCAGCGTCCTTGAATTGTTTAACATGTATTAAATCACATAAATAATTCTTAATGAATCTTAAAGAAAATTTATAATATTCTTAGACAATACAATCAACTGGAAAAGAAATGCCATCTGTTCTCTTTACATCTTGTTCATAATAAAAACGTCATGAAAAAAATCTCTGGACTCAAAATACTGAAGATTTTGAGTATGGAATTTCATAATTTTAAGCTTTTAAGTTATTCTTATGGATTCATAGTTGATAGGATTGGACCATCAAAGAATCATCAAACAAGTCATTAGGATTCTTTGTCCCTTTGGTTTAGTTTCTGATGACGGACTATCAATTGAAAATTGATAAAGTAAAACGATTGCAAAATCGCAATGAAGTTAAGCTCTGAAAAGTTAACTTAGTGTCGCTTGCGGGCAACTTCGTATTAATTCAATATTTACATAAATAGTTGCATGATATAGGATCTTGTGGCATTGTACGTACCACATATCGAAGATTGGGAATCAATTGGAACTGAATTATAAGAACCCTTTGCATTGAAATTCTGGGGCCAATACTGGTTATCACTTATCAGCAAATGGGCTATAACTGGACAACCCTTTTATCATTTCCTAGTATTAAAATAGATGATCTTAAAATGAGAAAGATAATTTCGCAGTAAAAATGCGTTCACTGATGAAATATGTTACACCCCATTTCCTACAAGTCAAAAGTCAAGATTTTATTTCAAATTCAAATGTTCGACTAGTTAAAGTCATAGTCAAATAATGGAGGGTTTTAAGATGGATGATTTGAAGTTGGGGATTTACTTATATATTATAGGAAGTTAAAGGACCTAATGTTGTATTATATGAAGGTTGGAGGGCTTCCTTAGTTCCTATACAATTTAGAGTTAGGGTCTGTTTGATTGCACCAT